>BSBK01014988.1:0-22867 GCA_027943335.1 Chamaecyparis obtusa | reverse complement strand
TTTATTCTTCAAGGATCCATTTTGTGCATAAACTAGGGTTTACGGTTGCCTGTAAAAAGGCACAACTATGCCCTGTAGGGACTCATGCTCGTGCTCAAAATTCATATTATTTTCATGCATTCCCTAACATTTAATTCAAAATATTTAGCTGGCCTCCTTTAAAGACCTAAAGAAATGAAAAATAAAAATTAGGCCAAAAATACATACTGCATTTTCTGTAAGTAGTGTCATCAGCTTTCAACAATCCAGCCAGCTTCTTCTACTAAGGCACGGAGAACTTAATTAATGTCTGCTCTGGGAGGAAGATTATAATTTCCATATTTTTTGCAAGCCCTAAATATTTTCATTATTATCGCTCTCCACCTCCACTCTCTCAATTTATTCCTCTCCCTCTCCACTACACTCAACTTAGCCATCCTTACCTACTCTTTAACAAAGATTCTCCAAAATTTGTATACAAAGGCATTCCTACAGGAAAAAATGAAAAAGTTTCCCAGAGGAATATCCATAATTCATATACAAAAGCATCATACAGGAAAAAATGAAAAAAAATTAATAGCTAAAAGGTAAAATTTGTCATTAACGCCGGCAGTACCAGGGTCATACCCATTGTCAAATCCTGGCCTATGACGTGCAAAAATGAGAAAAGCAAGTGAAATGAAAGGGAAGTATGGATCAAATAGCGAAGGTGCATCAAATCAGATCAATATCATAATAAATCAAAAAAACATTGTTATGGACAAAAAATATTTTGCATATTAACGGGAAATAGTGGGAAGAGCTTCTTGGACCCATGATAGAAGTTTACAAATAAGGAGGAAGAGCTAGGAAGGGGAAAGCGAAAAAGGAAAGAAGTAAGATATGTGTGTGAGGCCTATGTTCCAGATGATGATGATGAGTAATCACCATCTACTAGTAGCTCAAGTAGTGGACAGAAGCTCTTTCAGTGCACATGTACACTAACACAAAAAATTCATATAGAAAAGTAACAAGTGTTGTGGAATTATCGACAGAGAAATGTGAAATGAAGCCTCAAATTGGTTCATTAGCAGGAAAAGAATTTGGGTCATGCACTTCATTCTAGCACCATAAATATTTCTATTAGAAATGTCTATTCATCAATGGCCCTTGCATTTACGGGACTTGGGAAAACCAAGTTACTCATGTTGGGCACTATCCCTCAAATGTAAGTTCATTGCAACCTTTGGCAAGGTAGTCCTCACTCCTCATTTTATAAAAAAGGGCAGCCATCTATGGTCCAAGGTTTTAATTTAGCTGACAAATGGAGATCTTCTCAAGGTACTGATCTCTTTTGTAGAGAAGTTCCTGATTCGTCTCAAGGTTCTCATTTAGGTGGACAACCTCCTTGGAGGTCCACAAATAGAACCATTGATTTCCCAAATTGGTAAAAGGGTAGATGTAATTTTTTTAAGAGTATCCCAATTTGAAGAGAAATAGAAATTCCAGTGAGCATAAAGTTATTGTAGATCCAATGGTTGTATCTCCTCCATTAACAAATATAACTACTTCTAGAGACTTGAGTTTAAATGGAGACTGTCTGTTCCCAAACATGCCCCAGTCGAGCAGATGAACTAGATGTTGCTTGAGTAAAGAAGATAGTGGGTTATTAAAGCATCTGCATTATCCCTCTTGTTATCAGTTACTACTTTTTGAGTGGCTTGCCAGTTGATTCTACGTGGGATTTATGTAATATATAATTTCCTCATGCAAGTACATGCTAGTTTTTGTAAACATTTTCTGTAGTAAAGGGTTAGTGAGCAATATCAAAGAAAAGGTTCTTGCATGTATTATTTAGACACATATCAATTAGGAAACCATTTTTCTCCCATTACATGGTAGAAATGCGTAGATTCACTTTGTCAGTATCAATAGGCAGCAAGATGAGGGAAGAAATATTTTTGAAGAGGAAGTACAAATGTTATTGTCCAAAAACCATTTGGAGAGTAATATTCTTCTCCTGATTGTAATAAGAAACTCAAAATGTAGAAGACAGCAAATAGCTGGGGCATTTATTTCCTATGACCTATGTCAATTTCAGTTCAATTCCTATTGATGATATTCTCAATGTCAAAATGGTGTTGACTGAAATTTATGAACATATGTCAAATATCCATTTTTTCCAGAATTTGAAATAGAACTAGTAGTAATATAATCAAATTTTTGAATTTCACATCCAATCATTGGATGCTAATAAAAAGTACAACAAAGTAATATTTTTGAACCGATAAACAATCTTAGTCTTACTTCAAACCTACTCCCATGTATGTGGGTTCTTGGAGGTATCTACTAAACAATGTGTGGATCTGTAATGTCCCTATCTAGGACCTTACTCACTTTTCTTAAAACTCCTAATTAGAATTTGGATTTCTAATGCCTGCTGTGATATTATTTAAGTTTTCCTTGCTCCTTACTGATTAATATTGTAATGAATTGGTTATCCTTCCCCTTCTCTCTCTCTCCTACTCTGTCCCCTTCCCATTCCCCTTCTCTCTCTCTCCTACTCTCTCTCTCCTTCCCCTTCTCTCTCTCTCTCTCCTACTCTCTCCCCTTCCCCTCCTGTCTCTCTCTCTCCTACTCTCTCCCCTTCCCCTTCTCTCTCTCCTACTCTCTTTCCTTCCCCTTCTCTCTCTCTCCTACTCTCTCCCCTTTCCCTTCTCTCTATCTCTCCTACTCTCTCCCCTTCCCCTTCTCTCTCTCTACTACTCTCTCCCCATCCCCTTCTCTCTCTCTCTCCTACTCTCTCCCCATCCCCTTCTCTCTCTAGATCTCTCCTTCGCCTTCTCTTGCTATCCTACTCTCTCTCTCTCTCTCTCTCTCTCTCTCTCTCTCTCTCTCTCTCTCCCTCCCATACTCTCTCTCTCTCCTCTCTCTCTCTCTCTCTCTTAGCCTCTGCCACCTTCTCACTCTCTCTCTTCCTCAATGGCTGCCCCTAAATTTTTTAAATGGCTGATTGATTTCCTTTGCTTCTTTCAATGGCCATCCATGATTTTTCTGCAATCTTCCAACCTTTTGTACATAGTTGTAAAATACATATTAATATATTATACATATAAAATAATATATAATATATGATATAGAATGTAACATTTAATATTAATATATATTAAATAGTATTTAATGTAAAATGTATATTATATAATATTTAATATATAATTGATATCATATAATATTTAATATATATAATATATAATCTAATATATAGTTTTTGATATATAATCTAATATACATCCAATATATAGTTTTTGATATAATCTAATATATATAATCATATGAAGGATGGAGAAAGGGGAGGGAAAAGTGAAAAATCAAAATTTTGCCAGCATTTTTGGGTACCCAAAAATATCGGGTACCCGATTAGGCTCGGGATTGCTTTGTGCACCAAACCTACATGGTCAACTATTGAAATGTCTCAAAAATGTGTTTCTCCCCTATTTCTCTGAGTTCCAAACTTTGACCATGTAGCTGACAAATTTTTTTAACCCGAATTTGATGAAACAAAAAAGGGTATCTTAAGGACATTATCAGTTTTCTATCGATATAATTGCTGTCAAATTTTGAATTTGATTAGTAATTATTAGTTATTTTTTAATTGAGTTACCTCTAAAGTGTTGATTTATATACTGATTGAAAAACAACTATAACTTTTAGACGGTATAACATTTTTGAAATCTAAAAAATGTGTCACATTCTATGTTTCGCCTACTATAAGGAAAAAAAATTGAATTTTGTAAAGTTTTGAATGAGTTAAGGTGGTCAGACAAAGGAGTTTTTTTTTCTGAAAATGTTGTAGCAGAAAATTCTTAATTAATTATTTTTTTGAATAAAATTACAAAAAAATATGTGTTACATCTGGGCATGAGTCTACTACTTATATATAAAAAAATTTTAATAAAATATTATCATTTGATTATGATTAAGGTGGTCAGACATACACCTACTTCTTATTTTTTTCCATAAATTTTTGTACTGCTGCAATGAAATCTATACTTTTTACCAATCATACTAAATTTTTTTCAAAAAAGGCCTAGTAGTTTAGAAACTACATTCAATTTTCTACAGATTCTATTATTACAACTTTTTGATATTAGGTTGATAGCTAGTTGAAATTTTCATGTCAAGTTTACTAACCTTGATTTGCTGATTTTTCATTGCCACTTAAGGGCATAGTTTGGCCCCTCATGATCTTGCACATACCCTTTTAATTTATTTTATTTTATTGGGCATTATTTTCAATTGAGCATGTCGACATGCATGAGTAATGGAAGTCGCATTTTATTTATATAAAAAAATCACATCAATCATTTCCAGTAATTTTTTTATTGGCTACGTATGTAGGCTTGGAGAAAGTATGCATGTATTTATTTTATTTTTATTTTTTATTAGTATTAAAAAAAACTACCTAGTTTAGCTCTAGATTTAGTGGATTAACTTTGGCTTTTAACTTTTGCTATCTCCTAAACTTATCCACATCTTTTGCATGGGAATTCCTTATTTTTGGGCCTCACCTTATTTTCCCCCAAACCTTTGCCCACTTTGGGATTGTTTTTATTTATTTATTTTTAGCTATTATGTAATTTAAATTAGTTCAGTTTTGTGGGGGCCACCAGTTTATTAGGGTTTCCCCACTTTTGCTTATGTTATTATTTAGTTATGTTTTTGTAATTAATTAGTTATATTTTAATATAGTTGAAATATATTTTATTATTGATTGATGATATATTTATAATTGATTTATAATTAGTTATTATTTATATTTAATTATTAGTTTCTTTTTTATTTAAGTATTATTTAATGATTATTTATAATCTGATTAGCTTAGTTAATCTATATTCTAATTTAGTTTAGATTATAATTAATGAGGTTGTAATTAAATGTTAATGGTATTATGAATTGAAATGGGAGATAGATATAAATGTATTTTATAATTTAAATTAGGATCCTACAAATGGAATTAATGTTAATATTCTTGGTAATAATCTTTGTTAAAACCTTTGTGATTGGATTGATGATATATTAATTTTATCTCAATTATGTCCTTTATGGCAAAGAGTCTTGTTTTGCTTTGTTTTATTGTTGGTCATGGGTAGTGTAAAGCCCTAGGTAGGGATTACCTTACCAGAGGCTAGGAATATTCTCCTATTGTTTCTTATGTGCTCTTTTGAGTTTCTTGTGATGTTGTATCAATTTGATCTTTTATATTCAACCTTGTTCTATTGAAGCTTATGATTATGAAAGCACTTTGAGAGTGTATTTGAGATGTTGTGGTTTGAGGAACAATGTGTGTTCCTATTGTACTAAGGATTTGCTTCAAGGATCATTATTATCATTTTGATGTTATTTGGTTTATGAGCTTAGGTAGGTTAACTAAGTGTATAGATGGAGAGTGGCTTGCAATAAGTGACAGATCCCACAAGTGGCTACCAGGATCACTTATTGTAAGTTGACTTAATAAGTGATAACTTAATAAAATTTATTAGGATAGATACATTAATAAGATGTGTGCATTACTCATCCATGCCTTGAGCACTAGTACATGCTACGATAGTTTGTGAGAAGATGTTGGCCACTTGCATGGATTGGATGAGGCATAGTTGGTAGCCTTATCTGTATGAGAGGTTACTGATACTACATAAAGTCACTAGGGGGCCAAGGCCCAGAGAGACTACTAGGGTAACTCTAGAGTGGATCCTTTTAGGTTCCATGAGGTCCGGTGGTTGTGATTCTTTTATGCTTTGAGATTTCAATGTTTGTGTACCAGTGCTAGATGATCATTGTAGCAATTGTACCCTCTTGTTCATCAGTGTTGGAGATGTACTTTTATCTTTCTTATTTTATGTTCTTATATCATTGTTTCAATTACTCTAGAGATACCATATTGTACTTTGGGTTTAAATTTTGTTGCATACTCTGTGACATGTGCAGAGGATATCTTTTTATTATGGATAACTTTTGATATCAGTTGTATCTAGACTTTATGTATAAGATGATGTACTTATTTACTTTATGTGGAGACTATGTATGGTTGTTGTATTAAGTATATTAATTAACATTTATGTAATCTACATCAAGGAACCCTTAAGATTTTTAATCTATGTTTGAGTCACACTTGTGTGTATGATTTGTATTATATTTTATTACTTCCACATTGATATAGATTGTTGTTGTGTAAACTCTTAAGAAAAAAAATATTCTATAAACTTAGTAGAATATTTTAGGTTAATCTCCCTTGGGTTCCTCGGTGGGGCATTACACAATCACTATCCCAAATATCTTCTATATCTCACAACCTTCATTCTTGAGCACAACATCATATCCATTCTCACACATTTGTCCAAGACACAAAATATTATGACATAAACCCTTCACATAGTAAACCTTTTCAGTATTAGATTTCCATCAAAAGTAATAGATCCTCTACCAACAATATATTTTGTCATATCATTAAAAAAATCTGATAGGACTATTAGATAAATGAGAGGGGGTGAATCAGTTATATTCAGTTATCTTACAGTCCAAAATTCATTTCTGATGTATAGTATCAACTTAACAAATAAACTAAGCAGCTCGGTAATAACTTGTGTGTGACTTGCTAATTAATTAACTATATGTCAAATAATGTAAACCAACTAGTAGTTAACATGTACTAATCTAACCAATTACTATAATGTGTAAAGTAAATATCGAAACATCACATCCATACACATTTAACACTTGATTTTTAATGTGGAAACCTTGTTAAGGGAGAAACCACCTGGGACCGGTAACCCAAAATATTTTCACTCTTCTAAAGTGAGCTTGATTAAGATCCTACCATGTTCACCTGGGACAGGTACCAAAATATTTTCACTCTTCTGAAGTGAGCTCAATTAAGAGCCTACCCTATTAAAGGTTACAAACACACTATAAGGTGTGATCTTGTTAGAGGATTTATCACTAATAGTTCTCTGTGACCATACATTGGGTGGCTGCAAGAGGTTGAGTCCCACTTTTGGGCAAAAAGTGGAAATGATTTCCCTTTTTTTCAAATTTCTTGTCAATTGATGTCTAAATTTAAGGTATTTACAGATTGAATCTCAAAAAACTTAAGTAATATAAAATGTAGTTCTTGGAGTCTAATTTTTAAATATGTATTTTTTTTAAATACCCACATGGTATAAATTTCTTGTTAGTAGGAATGTTTAAAAACCATGTTTTCAAAATGCCTATTTTATGACCATACCATAGCCATGTACGACCACCATATTTTGACCTAAATAAATAAATTTTTGCAAATCCTTCTGGGGAAATATACCTAAGACACCAAATATTGATGAGCATATTTTTTCTTATTTTTTATTGAATACATTTTTTTAATTAACTATAAAAAACATTTTCAAAACCTCTGGTGTACGAGCACCATAATTTGATGAAAAATTCATATTTGTTCACAATTCTTTTTTTAATCTTCAAGAGAATTGTATGTATATTGATGTCATATAATTTATTTTCCAACATACCAAAAAGAAAAAAAGTTATTAAAGTTTTAGTGAACCTCACTATTTTACATTTAGGTACCACTTTTAACTAATAAATAATGCAAAAATAATCAAAATAATTATATCACTATGAAATTTACATTTTTTAAATCAAGACAATGAGAACTCTAATGAGGTTTTTTTTCGTAAAAAAATACGATAAGAAAGGCCCTCAAATAATTACGACAAGGCATAAATCTGGCATTCCAGTGCCTTAACCATTTTTTGGAGGTCAAGGCATAGGCTTTGTTCCACCAAACCTATTTTTAAATGAAATTCAAGGTGGATGTGTTCTTCATGTTCATGTCTTAAGAAACTCGTGCCCGTTATTTAAAATTCAAAAAACGGGCACCCATTTCTTAAAAAATAAAAATAGGAGTGTTAAAATGCATTTATAGTCATAAAAAAATAATAATAATAAAAATAAATAAATTTAGGAATGGGCAACTGTTTTGAAATGGGTACCCATTTTGAAAAAAATGGGGACCCATTTTTTAATTTTGGATCTGGCGACGGAACCTAAAACGAGTGCCTGTTTCGAGCGACATCTTTTAATTCTACAAGATTTCTTCCTAATTGGCACCCAACTTCTTTCACTTACCCCATTCACTTGGGTCAACAAGAAAACAAGTAATATTCATAGAATGTCAAAGCATAAAAGCACAATAAGTTGTCACCCTTTTACAAAGGAAAAGGATAACAAAATCAAAGTTGTTCAACTTCAATAGTATAATTTAAATGACATTTATGTTTGGAATTTGAAGATAATGTAAACTAATTAAATGTGATAAAATGGATGAAGTTTATGATTAATAATTTTAATAATTTTTTGAATAAGAATTGATATGTTTTTTTAATTTTTAAAGATGATTTTTCAGTTGCTGAAAAATGCTAAAAATTAGGGGTCTAGTTCCCTCCAAAAAATTATATGTAAATAAACATTTTCCCCCTAATTTCAAAATATGTCATAGAGACATATATAGCTAGTGCATGAAGAAATAAAAATTGGTTTGTGACCTATATTTTCTCTTTTATAACAATTCAAATTCTAACTCACTGAAATCGATAGTTTTCATCCCACACCATATTTTTCATAACAAATCTACTCCAATCAAGAAAAGAAATATATATTCTTAAAGAGGACTCTCTCCTCTAGTGCAGCATATTTTTTTCAAATTCATTTAATATGATTTACTATTTTTTTCTCTAAATCAACATCTCCTTGTCTATTAAAATACCTACTTGCAATATTTTTTAATTATAATAAACTATGTCTAATCAAAACACTATAAAATCTATATGAGGATATTCTTGACTCTGATCGAGCTACAAAAGGATATTTTTTTATTTTTAAAAAAATATCATTAAAAAGATTAGGAGTTATTGAAACGCCACTTTTCTAGAATAATTTTATTTTTATGGTAATTGGACCCAAAGTGGTATAAACCGATTCAAATGCAACTTCCTTTGCTCATATTAAGATCTATGCTAAGCTCAATATCATTCTAGTCATCATAATCTCTTCATTATCCTTCTTCCTCTTACTCTATTCTTCTCGGTTATCTCCTTCTATCACTCGGTTTGGTTTTCCAAATTACTTTTTTCTCACTCCAACCTGTCTGACTAACTTCACATGTATGCACCATTAATTTTCATCCCTCATGCGATTCTCTCTCTCCTCTCATTCTTTAATTTATTATCTCCTTATATAGACATGTTAAATCATTTTCATTTCAACCATAGATTTTTCCTCTTAATCTCCATCGTTGGTTTTGCCCCTTTAACCTTCCTTGGAACTTGTTCCTTAAACCATTTTCAATCTTCATCATCCAATCATCCTTGAATTTTTCCAGTTGTAGATCTTTATAACAAACTTTGTATGTATCCTTAGAATCTTTTAGATTCATCCAACTCATCATCACATGTTCACAATCACATGTTCCACTTTATTACTCCTACTTGGTCAATACTGTGATATGTTAGTTTCTTCCTGCTTGGTTAATACCGCACTTAGTGTACATTACATATGCTTGGTGTACACTAAGTTCTTCATATGTACTGACCAAAGTAACTTGTACATTCTTGATCTTCAACAATTAGCAGAATCATGTAAGTCAATCAAATCACTATCATATTGTCATAGACTCATCAATAAGTTGCCCAATGAATAACTTATTCATATCTTACTCATACATCTCATCTTCATGCTAATATCTATTTTCCTTCACCAACATCACCTCCTTCGGATGTTTGCAACTATCATGATAAGTAAAGTCAAAGCAAGTTGACATCAATGAAAATATAACAACTAATCTAATGTCTCACATATACCTCAGTAGCTCGATGATCACATTCTCCCATTTTGTTCTCCAAGTAGTCTATCGGTTGTCATTCTAACAAGGACCACCATCATATTTCTAAAGTATTATAAATTTTATTTTATCACTAGTAAATTGATTATAACAACCACTATCAATCTACCATTCATTCTTATTCCTTCTAACATACAAAGCAGTCTCAACATTATCACCAACTTCTAGGAAAATGTTAGAAATATCAAATCTAGGTTTTCGTTAATCTCCAACATAAAATAGACTATCCTTTGTTTCTGAATCATCATCTAAAATACTAGCATCTTCATTAACATAGTAATCTTTCTTATTGAACTTCTTAAATTTCTTCCTAGGACCTTTCTCTTGAAACCTAGTATCTAAATTACCAATCTTTCCACATCTAAAACATTTAAGAGGTAACATACCTTTATATTTTCCTGTACCTAACTTCATATTTCTTGAAGATTTCACTTCCATCTCATTTTAATACTCATCATCATCCAAATCATCCTTTGTCTTTGGGGCTTTAAATGGTGTCTCATATTTTCTCTTCACTTTTGTGAATTTCCTCAGCTCAAATTTAGTCAGTGTGCCAAACAACTATTCCCTAGTAAACTTATGTGGATCATATACTTCCTCAATTGTTGAGATATTTTCATTGTAGCTATATGACAATGACATCAAGATCTTCTCCATGAAATCTTCATTAGTGATATTGCCTCCTTGATTCTTGACTTAATTCACTACATTGTCAACTCTCTAAAAATAACTTATAATATCTTCTCCTTATTCCATTCTTAGATTCTCATAATAGCATATAGCTATTATATTCATAGATAAATTAACTCTATCATTTCCTTCATAAATATCTTTCCTTTTCCCAAATTTCATAAGCATTTTTCAATGAAATAACCTTAGCTAACTCAATTTTTGACAAAGCACTTAAGATTGCATACCTCTCTTTCCCATTCTCCTCATATGAAGTGATTTCATCTTGAGTATTGAGGCCATTATCAGCTAACACATACTTCATCTCCACATGTTTTCATATATTTTAATTGATTGAAATGATATACCCTCTCATCTAATCTTTTCATGAATTTTAGTCAAACCCATCAAACATAGAAATGTTCAATTTGTGGGCCATTAGATCTACCTCAAGAAGTTAAGTTTTCCTCTGAGGAACGAAGCTATGATACCAATTTTTGAATAGGATGAATAACTAAGAGGGGGTGTATCAGTTATTCACAAAAGCTTTCTTAAACTTTTACTAATCTGGTAATACTTAAAGCAATTAGAAACTTATAACAAATATAAACATGATAGCATAAAACCATCAACAAAATGAACACTAGTATTTTTATGGAAACCCAAACTAGGTAAAACCATAGAGAAAATAATTCTCTTGAAAAGAACACCGGTTAAGGTGATTTTTATAAAGGGCTCATTGTCAGTTTTCTCACTATTGTTTGGCTTAGTGTCTCTAGGGATAACTACTTAGAAAATAAGAAATGATAAATGCTAATACAAATAGCCTCACTACCCGTACAAATAGGCTCACTTCCAAAATAGAAGAAATGAGAATTGAATCCATCACTAAAATCACTGTCATCAACACTATACAATATAGAAATAATATAACAGTCTTCTACCGATTGCATCCACTCACATAAAGATCAGCACATAGGTCTTCCCTTGTCATATTTGCATCCACATCACATATAATCGCATACAAGAATCACACCAACAATCAAAATCATTTTTCTTTCTATACTATATCATACCATCAACAAGGTTGACTTAAACCAATTTGAAATAGGATACACTAAATCATTTCCATGGTGGTAAGGAATGAAACATGGACAACCTAGCTCAATACAACATGCCTCACACATATCAGCATGCTACACCATCTCTGAGATTTTTGGTACCAACGTATATAACCAACATATTACACAATAACTTGTAGTTCCAAAACACAATGAACACACTAAAGATAGGACCAACCCAAACAAATGTTCTACCATATGTTGCATACTAAATAGAACCATCATCAATATTGGTAAGGGCAAATATTTAAATAATATCCTTTGGTGAACACTTCAACCGATACACCAAAATAACTAACCTTTTGAATGAGCCATGTATCTATACATCAAATATATTGATATCAATGACAATCATTAATGACAATAAGAATAAAATCAACTTCACATTCTAATGGATTTGATCATCTTATTTTGAGCTTTGAAGAAGAAGTTTGTCTTGCTTATGCACATGGATGGTATGGATTTGCAATGTTGACAAACTTTGAGAAATTCTAAGTTATTATTTCCTTAGATGATTACATCATGATATTGTGAATTGTGGGTTCCTAATTCATATTATCGTGGTTATTTGATCAAATATGGTCTTCTAATATGTGAACTTCAATTTATAAATGGTTGATTTCCTTAAATTTTATTTCATTATTTATGTTCTTTAAATCTCTTTCAACCCTATTATTCTTTTGAATTTTATTGAAATTTATAGTTAGTTTATAGCCAATGAAGATACACTTCACACCCTTGTCATCCTACTTTTGTCTTTTCTAATTAGAATCAGCTATTTTTTTAGAATTAGTTGTTCTTGTAGGTATCCTATATTCAAAAATCCAATAAAAATAGATTTAAACAAGTGTTTGTTCTTCAAATTTTTCTTCTAGCCTTCTTTTATCAAACCAGCAAAAATTGACCTTTTGAACTTTCATGTAATCTATTAATACCTATTCTAACATAGCTATTACCAAAGCTTACAATACCTTGGGAGTGATTGGGAGTGATTTATCTCACTCTTTTAAGATGGATTTTGATCTATGAATCTTTGTCATTGTATCATGTTAACAACATGGTCTACAACTCCAAAAGGCAAGGTTCATGAATCCATTAGATTTATGAAGATTGTATAATATAATCATAGATAGCATATAAAGATACCCACAAAGACTCTAATAGAAATTCATAAAGATACAACCCTATAAAAATAGATTCATTTTGACAAAGAGAGAAAATATTGTAAGGCGGTCCTATGAAAAAACCATTTCAAAGAAAAGGTTCAAATGATAACAATAATACAAGTGAAAAATTCAATGGTAATGAAAAATGCTTGGGTAATTTTCACAAGTTAGTCTCATAATCTTATGTCATATAAAGACTACTTGACACATAGGATAGTCATTGTTAATATGATAGTCTAAAAAGTGTATCATAGTGAGAAGTAATAGAGTAACTTGAATGATAGGCTAGGTGAATGATAGTTCCTAAAGGTGCATAGTAAAATTTTAGTGAGAGTGAATATAAACAAAAAATATGAGATGAAAATTCCTTGAAAACTAGTTGGGATTAAAGTTCATATTATGAAATCTCAGTAAACAATAGACTGGTTACGATTACATAAAATAACAATGTATGAATGGTCCAATCTTAAGTACATAAGTCAATGAGGTTAAAATACAATAGGCATAAAATTTTATATATTGGTGTCATGTCGAGTAACAATTTAATAGATAGTTAAGTGTTGGACAATCAAAATGATAGTGATAGGGACTATCACAATGCAAGGTAAAATATAGTACTTGTAAATAAAAACTAGCAATGCATCTAGAGAGTCATGACAAGAAGTGCCAACCCATAAAATATGGACACAAATATCGTGAATGGTATCAAAATGAAACAAGGTAATGGTGTATACTCGTGAAAGGAAAATTACTTGGAAAAGATAGTGGCAATACATCTAAAGTGAAGGATAAAAAATGATAGTCATAGAGCCTTGCTACATATCAATACTCAAAGATCATAGTGTCATGTGAATTGAAATGACAATAGGATATTGATTAAGTAGCTGCATGAAAGTCATTTAAGGTATTTAAGACAAAATTTATGATATGAACTTATCAAGAATAATTAGCAAACGACACTCAAATATCATATTGACTTGAAACAACATGGAAAATAGTACTTAAACATGGTAATAACAATAATTTGAACAAGTAGAAATATTATGTTTTCATGCTTGCCTTAGTGTATCACTCAAAGAACCTCCCTTGAATATTAGGGGAGAGGATCCAATATTTGAGTGTGTTCCAAAAGTTGTGATAGTACTTGTTGATTAATGCCCAATATTTTTTGATATTATTGTACCATTAGTTTTGACTTTATAGGTGTTATTTTTTATAATGACTACATATAATTAAATTAAATATATTCTTTAGATCTAAAAATAAATAAATTATGCAATGCCACATTAGTCCACCAATAAAATTTGACTTAGTGTATAGTTATTAGTCTCACTTTTTTATTGGCCTTTCTGGACACCTTGGTAAAAACCATGTTGATGTGGCCTTGAAACCTTAGTTATAAGTAGGGGACTTACCAAGTAAGTTGACGTAAAAAATTGGGAGTGATTTAAAATTTACATGCACAACTAGGTCATCTCCCCTAGCTATTTATAGAAAAATAGAAGGATTATCTTACATATAATTCACTTGAAATATATTGTTTCCAACTTTAAATTTATAATGATAAAAATTTAAATATCTTCTAAGCTTTAGTGTCACTAACAATCCTGAATGATTGTTTGATGTGAAAGGAGAGATGAGAGAGGATTCAAGTGGAAAGGCTAGTTCAAATTTCAGGAGGAACCATGGTGTTGGGGATGCTAGTGTTGGCCTTGGTATTGGTTCAGGCATTGGTCTGGATGGGATCTTGGACTTGGGGAGGTCTTCTATGCCAGTACTAGATCTGGCATTGTCGGTGTCAGATCATTCTCTGCTTTTTATGGAGGATATTTCTCCTTGCAGGATCGTCACGGGAACACCCTCAATGGAAGTGCTTCTTGCGGCTTTGCCTGTGTGTGAAGAAATCTTAGGGGGTGTGCCCAGTCCTTCTCTAGAGGAGCTGAACGATAAGGCCATTTCTTCAAAGGACCCACATGTGGGGTCTAGTGGTAGTCCCAGCCCTATTGGTGCTGAAGTGAACCCACCTTGTCCGAAAAAGTGGTCAGAAATTTTGGGTGCTAGAACAGCAGGAAAGTCTCCTCATGGAGAGTTTGTTAAGGCATGTCATCAAGAAGGAGAAGTCACTCTTTTTGTGCCTGACTCCTTGGTGGATCAATCAGTCTTGGCTATGGAGTTCTCGTTGGTTGGTAATTTTTTGGGTCCTTGTCCTAACATTGAGGCTGTTAGGTATTTTGCTAAGAAAATATGGACATTGAAAGGTCATGTAGATATTTTTGCCCTTCCAAAAGGCTTTCTCTCTTTTTCCTTTTCTAACAAGGAAGATCAAGACTATGTGTTATGTGGAGGACCCTAGATGTTTGGTAGAATGGCCATTTCTTTTCGCAAATGGGTTCCCAACTAGGATTACTCTGATAATTATTTTATGGCTACCCATATTTGGGTAAGGTTTCTTGGGTTACCCCTAGAGTATTGGAATGAGGAGGTCCTTAAGGATTTAGCCTCATCTTTCGGTGGTGATCTCATTTTGGTTGACCCCATGATGGCAGCTAAGTCTAGACTGGTTTTTGATAGGATCTATGTTAATATTGGCTAGTTTGACAATCTCCCCTCAGCGATTAATATCAACTCCAAATTGGGTTTGTGGAAGCAGGAGGTGATTTTTTAATCACTCCCTTTTGCCTACTTTGTTTGTCACAAAATAGGTCACTAGGCTAAGCATTTCCCAAAGAAAACTCCTAAGGTTTCTATGCCTGTGGACCCCGATCCTAAGCCTCAGAAGTCCACCAGACAGGTCTGGAAAGAAGTGAAATCTCAAGCTTTGGAAGTTGGTGAGAGTAGCAAAAAGGAAACTTGGGTCCTAGAAAAAATGGAGAAAGGGGACTCTAATGATATCCCAATTTTGGAGGAAGGGGAACTAGTGGATCTAGTTTCTCATGTTTTAGATTCTCTAGCCACCGCTTCAATGGATTCTACCCCTAGAGTGGGTATCCATGTTGATTCAGTGTCTCATGTTTCTGATTCTCTTGCCAGCCCCTTCTTGGATTCAGCCCCTCCCTACGCAAGTAATCATGGTGATGAATTTGTTCCTATGGTGGTGTTGGTCCCTATTTTGGTAAATACTACTAATGACTCTCAGATTTTCTCCTTGAAAGATAGAGTTTTTGTTGAGGATTTAAAATTTGATGCTAATAATTCTTCTTCAGCTCCTAACACTCTATTGGGTAGTAGTGATGAAGATCTTGCTACTAGTGAAGATCTTTCAGAAGATCGAAATGAGGGACCCTAGATGGTTCAAAAGGGAAAGATACAAAAAAAAAGGAGAATAATCTTATCACCCCTGGATCCAAGGGTGTCACAACAAGAAGTAAAGCTGATTAGGGAACAAAGGGTCTTAAAGCAGATGTTGGTTCTCAGAAAAAAAACCCAAGGTAGAAGTTCAAACAAAGAGATTAGAGAAAGAGAAAGTAAGAAGGACATTGTAGATGGAAAGCAGCTGGCCATCCAGGGAGTCTGTACTCCAGTCAAAAAATGAAGTTCATCTCATGTAACATTGGAGGGTTGAATGCACCTCATAAGCAAGACATCCTTGGGAATCTGGTAAGAGACCACAAACTTGATATCATTTTTGTTCAATAAACTAAGATGGGGAAAGATAAAGTTGAAAAAATAGAATATTTAAAAATGGTGGTGTGGTGGGCTCAAGCTCTAAAGGGGCTTCGAGAGGGGTTGCTATTTTTTGGAATCATAATCATATTAGGGGGACAGTGATTATGGAGAATCTGAATTGCTTAAGCATTAACTTTGTTCATGTTAGGTCATATTTTGAATGGGTTGCTACTACTATCTATGCCCCCAACTCTAAAGCTAGAAGATCCCAGTTTTGGAAAAGGGTTGAAAACCAAAGAATGTCTTTCCAGGATCTTCCCTGGTTGGTTATTGGTGACTTCAATTGTCCTTTGAAAGAAAACAAAAAGTTTGATGGAATAGATAATCAGAGCCAACTTGATGTTATAGTGGATCTTATGGAATTTGTCAATAATCAAGCCCTTTTTGATTTGGAGCTTCAAGGGGCCAACTACACTTGGTCAAATAGAAGAATTCATTAGGACCTTATCCAAGTTATGCTAGACTGTGCATTGATTTCTGGGTGCTGGCTCAAAAGCTTTGGCTGTTCTTTGTCTTCGCTTATGAAGATCGGCTCCGATCGCTTCCCTATATGTTTTAGTGCTGACCCACTTTTGGCTAAGGGAAACCCACCTTTCAAATTTGAAAAAATGTGGATTGATCACCAAGATCTTGAACAGAAGATCAAAGTATGGTGGACTATCAATATTTAGGGAACGATGATGTTTAGGGTGGTTAAAAAGCTTCAAATTGTTAAACAGAATGTCAAGTCTTGGAGAAAAGATGCTTTTGGTGATATTTTTAAATCTAAACTTTTTCTAAAAAGGGAACTTCACACTATTCAGGATACCATTCAACATTCTAGGATGACCCAAGACCTCTGGGATAAGGAGGAGAGTATCATTGTCAAGACTCATAACATTATCTCTAAGGAGGAAGATTACTGGAGATAGAGATCTAGATCAATCTGGCTTAAAGTGGGGGACAATAATACCAGATTCTTTCATGTGTTAGCCTCTAAACACAGAGCCTCTAATAGGATTTCCAAACTTAAAGTGGTAGCAGGGGAGGTAAGTAATGATAAGTATATCTCTATGGCTATGATTGATTTCTTCTCCTCTCTTTTATCTAAAGACTTGAATCTTCATTTGGAGAATCAAGATGTTCTTCTTGATTCTATTCCTCCCATAGTTGATGATGCTGCCAACAAAGCTCTAATTGCTATCCCTTCCTCGGAAGAAGTCAAGTATGCTATTTTTTCTTTTGAAGGTGATAAATCCCTAGGTCCGGATGGGTTTCCCATGTTCTTTTTTCACAAATTCTAGCATAATATTGGTAAGGACATTTTTAATGCGGTTAAATAATTGTTTGGCTCAAGATCTTTGCTGAAAGAGATTAATGCTACTTTCATTGTTCTAATTCCTAAGAAGCCTGGTGCTGATTCGGTGGATTCCTTCAGATTAATTAGTCTATGTAAATTTGTGTATAAGATTTTATCCAAAGTTATTACTTCTTGATTGCTGGCTATTCTTCCTCAGATCATCTCTCCTCAGCAAAGTGGGTTTTTTCCTGGTAGGCAGATCCTTGATTTGATTATGAACATTCATGAGGTTATTCATTCCACTCAGGTTTCTCTTAACTTTGGTTTTCTGTTAAAACTTGATCTTTCAAAGGCTTATGATCGGGTGGATTGGGATTCATTGATTAAGGTGCTGAGATCATTTGGTTTTTGTGACAATCTCCTCAAGTTGATTTTCTAGCTTATCAGTACTTCTACTATTGCTATTATGGTTAATGGATCCCCCTCTAGATTCTTCAAACCTTCCAGGGGGCTTCGGTAAGGAGATCCTCTCTCTCCTATCCTTTTTTCTATTATGGTAGAATGTCTTGGGCATTATCTCCAGCATTTAGTCTACATTGGTTATTTCAAGGGTTTATCTCCCTCTTCAGCCTCTAGACCTTGTTCTCATGAACAATTCATGGTTGACACTATCATCATGGGGTATTCTTCTATAGAGGAGGCAAGGGTTATCAAATAGGGTTTGTCCAATTACTCCTTAGGCTTCGATAAAATTTTCAACTGGGATAAGAGCTCTTTATTTTTTATCAACACTCATGTGGATAGGCAGAACAAAATTGCTAGAATCATTGGGTGTAGAATTGATATCTTTCCTACTACCTATCTTGGCCTTCCTCTAGGTCTCAAACCTCCCGATTCTTTTTGGGTAGGTATAGTGGATAGATTCAATAGGAAGCTTGCTAGTTGGAAAGGTGCATTGCTTATTCAAGCTGGTAAACTTCAGCTCTTGAAGACCTCTCTGCAGAGCCTCCCCATTTATGCCCTTAGTCTTTTTAAGATTCCAGGAAAATATGCAGACATTATTGAAAGAATTCAAAGAAAATTTCTTTGATCTGGAGTTGAAGAAAAAAAGAGACTGGCTCTGGTGGCATGGGACAAGGTTTGCACTCCTAAAAAGTGGGGGGGGGTTGGGTATCCGCCCTCTAAGAGTGACCAACATGGCGCTCCTGGCTAAAAAAACTTGGGGGATTTTGGGGGAAAAGAGGGAATGGAATGAAATTATTCATAATAAGTATCTATATTCCTTTTCCCACATCTCTGAATTTTTTAAAATAGATCTAAAAGTGCAAGTCTTGTCCATTTGGAACTATATCCAGAATGCTAAGGAGTCAGCTTTTAAAGGGGCCAAATGGTATCTGGGCAATAGTCAAAGAATTAGGTTCTGGGACGACTGTTGGCTCAAAGATTCCCCTCTTATCTTTGTCCCCTCTTTTCAACCTTTCATTAATTCCTGTATTCAGAGATTTGGTTCTTGGGTCAGGGACTACTAGAGGAATGGATCGTGGATTGATTTTTCTTTAGTGCATGAAATGCTAAGGCCTTTGGTATTGGATCTGAAGATCTGGAAGGTTAAGTCATCTAGAGAAGATGAGTTGATCTGGGGAATCCTTCCTTCAGGCATCTTCATTGTGGCCTCAGCCTCGGAGTTCTTATTGAAGCAACCTGATCCTCTTCCCTTTTGGGCTCAGGTTTGGGACAAAAGATTAATTCCTAAAATTAACATTTTCTTTTGGCTGGTCTTGCAAAATAAAATCCTTACCATTGAAAACCTCTAGAAACATGGTATGGTTCTGAGTAATAGATGTTTTCTATGTAAGAAGGAAGAAGAGTCAGTCTTCCATCTTTCCATTGACTACAGCTTTGCTTGGAGGTCTAGTGTCTTACTTTATAGTGCTGGAAGATTAACTGGTTCTTTCCAAACAACATGGTGAATTTATGTACTCAATGGAGAAATGTGGAGGTCCCCATGGATAATTAGTTGTGGAATCTCATCGCTCCTCATGTCATATGGAGATTATGGAGAGAACGCAATCACAGAGTTTTCAGGAATACTGAGCTCCCACCGATGGTGATTGTTGAAAAGATTAAGAGAAGCCTCAGGGAGAACTACAATTCATCAACTGGTTTAATGGTGGATTTCAATGCTGGTGTTTTTAGTGCTAGGTCCAAAAATAAAACCCTACTCAAAGGGATAATTCCATCTGGCTTTTTCCCCCACCTGGTTGGATTAAAATAAACTTCGACGGTGCTGCGAAGGGCAACTCAGGCCTGGTGGGTTATGGTGGGCTCGTTAGAGATGACATGGTGAATTTTCTCGCTATTGTGGCAGTGCCAATTGGGGTGCAAACCAATCACATTTTGGAAGCTATGGCTCTTCTCCAAACCCTTAAAATTATTAAGAAAGAGATGGCTTAGAACGTGTGGATTGAAGGCGATTCAATGAATATCTTAAAGTGCATCAATAATATCACTAAACCATCATGGTCTATTAAGGAAATTATCAAGGAAGCTCAGATAATAATTAAGTCTTTTAAGAAAGTCATTATTTTTCACGCTTACTGGGAAGTGAACGGTACCACTGATGAGCTATCCAACTTTGCGTTTAAAGCCAAGGACATCATGATCTGGCACGGAAGTAGCAATCTCACTGTTAATTTGAAAGCCAAGTTGGCTTTGGACAGGTCTCAAAGCAAAAGAGTGGATTGGGAGTATCTCAAGAAATTATGATGATAAGACACATTTTAGAGAAACAAGTTAATATGATTATGGAAAGTGGTGTCTATCCCAAGATTACTGAATGTAGGCACGAGTTATTTGTTGGCTATCTTAAAGTGACCTCTTTTTTCTACAATTGGCTATTCTCTGCTAATACTATTGTGATTACTCTCTTCAATATCATGGGTGGCAGACTTAATCAAAGGGAGCCAAAGGACTGTTTGAAATGGAAAAGCATGTCAGAAGTTTGGGAAAAACTTAGAAAGGGCGGCCTAACAACCTATATGGAATGTTTGCATGGGATAAAGATAGTGCCATGAAAGTGTTTGTTGAGTCTTGGAAAGATGGGGCGGTCACTATCGTTGGTCTCACTGTGAATATTACAGAAGAACTTATTGCGGAGGTGTCTGGGCTGAGCCTCAAGGGTATCAAATTTTACAGAGATAAGAAAGTTTCACAAAAAGCCATTCGACGTTTCCCCAAATGCAAGGTTGAAGTGCAGAGTTTGGTGAAAGATTCTTGTGGCTGCTATGATGTTTTTTCTTTCAAGGAAATTTGGGTGTTGGTTATGATGGTAATCATGGAATACATTACCCTTGATGGTAGGTACAAGCATGCCCATTCTTACCATTTTGTGTTGATCTATCATTTTCATCACAAGATTAGGGTGTCCCTACCTTTTTATATTCTTCAATCCCTTCGCCTTAGTATTTATGTGCATAGAATGAAAGAGAATAAACCCATCCTACATGAGGGTCTTATTCTCCTCATTGTGGAACATATTAAGCAGAAGGCCATTTCTAGCTCTATCATTTCTTCGCCCAAAACCTCTGGGTCGGCTAAGAAACGTATGAGGGAGATGGTTGTTAAAGAGGAGCCTCCTTTTGGGAAAAAATTAAAATATGAAAAGGATGTTGGTATGGATACTGACTCTACTCCTGATAGTGCTGAAGGTTATGAGGATACAACTAACTTGACTGAGGGGGAAAGTGATGCTTCAATTTTAGTGTCAAATTCTGCCTCAGGGGATTATGAGAACATGGAGGAGGAGGCCACTGGAACTACAGAGGTGAGGAACACTCATGTGGTCAAGAATAACAATGAAGATGACAAGAAAGAGGAGGATGTGGATGGCCAGCCAGTCCCTATTTTGGTGGAGTATGATAGTTTTGAAGAACATGATGTGCCCATCTCCCCTAAACTAGAAGTCATCATGGAGGTCAATTCAGACATGCAGAAGGATGCCCCTGTTGCGGAGAAGGATTCCCTTGCTGAGGAGAAAGATAATGTTCCTTCCTCTTCTCATAACATTCCCTTTGCCAAAATAGTTGATATGAAAGAACGGAATGTCCAACTACTCAGAGAAGATATGGATGACAAAATTGACCCTCCCTTTGAGGCTCTTTAGACTGTGAAGGCGGCCTCTATGTACTCATTTCGTTTGTTGAAATGGGTTTTTTAGGAAATAAAAAATTTTGAATTTAAAATGTCATTCTATTTTTGCTAAGGTTGACTCCCTGTAGGAAATGTTGGAGCCTAGTCCTAGCAACATGGACAATGACAGGAATAATAAGGTGTAGGATTTGGAAGTTAGAGTGGATAATCTGGAGAATGCCATGAAGAAACATATGCAAGATAATAACATGTTCATGGGTTCTGCCATGGATTGTTTCTATCCATCAAAGCAGAGCTGAATGCTGGTTCCCTCAACAAGAAACCTGAGGAGGATAATGAGAATGTGGGAGATGAGGGTCTGGGGAAACGCACTCGGTCAAAAAAGAAAAAAAGAAAAAAAATCCAAGATAGGATCCAGGAGCTTTCCAACTTTAATGCTGCCATAAAAAAGATCTCGAAGGTGAAGAAGGAAGTGGATGACACTTGTAAGGAGTTTGCCTAGCCCTCTGGGCTCCTGGTGCTGGCCTTTTTTGGTGTTTCTTTGGTTTCGAGTTTTTTTGCTGGTGTTTGGTTTTTTGGATTTTTTTTGCTAGTTGTGGTTCTAGCGAACTAGGTCCCAGTCCTGTTTCTCTTTAGTATGCTTAATGATGCTATCTTTTAATCTCTAATTGTACAGGGTTTCGGGTCCCCTCCAAAACCTATTTTTTTTCTACAAACAAAAAAAATCTTGAATGATTGAGGATTAGAGATCAAGACTTTGTTCTTTTAATTGATATATTTCTAATTTACATGTTATCCAAAAATTTATTGGTAAAGAAATCAGTTTGACATAAATTTTTGGCTCTTATCCACTTTATACGTTTATTATCCTTGAAGAGATGTTGCTTCATAATTAAGATAGCTGACAAAC
>BSBK01014987.1:0-60000 GCA_027943335.1 Chamaecyparis obtusa | reverse complement strand
GGATTCCTTGTTTTTTTGATGTTATGTTGAATCCTCTGTGAAACCTAGTAAACATCACCTAAGAATGAATGTGAATCTAGATCCGTACATTCAAACTCTTTCATGAACTTTTGTTATGCAACACTCAAGTGGCCAATAGAGCTAAGATTTTAAC
Source organism: Chamaecyparis obtusa (assembly GCA_027943335.1). Taxonomy (NCBI): domain Eukaryota; kingdom Viridiplantae; phylum Streptophyta; class Pinopsida; order Cupressales; family Cupressaceae; genus Chamaecyparis; species Chamaecyparis obtusa. The sequence continues at coordinate 59,846 of BSBK01014987.1, read as the reverse complement.
CCATTAATTAATGCACTTGTGATATAGAGTATGAATATTTTATTGGAATGAAACTAAGTCTTGCTAGTTAACCCTAGAAATTATTGGGCATTTTAATATGCAAGGGGTGACCATTAACGATAACCCATCAATCAAAGTTATCCAGCACCCTCTCAGTCTCAACCATTCAACTTAAGTCAACTGTTAACCTTTAACTTAAATTTATAACCTTTATAAAAAAAAAATTGGTGTGTTTTTGCTCATAGAAATATAGGCATGACATTTTGGTATCAGAGCCAGGTTTCAACATTAGAACCTAAACCCATTATATTTCTTATCTAACTTTAACCCTTTGAAATTGCTAGGATGCCTCCCCTTACGCATCAAGCTTGAAGATGTAATAGAGGATGAGGATCTAGGTAAGCCCCCTCGGTTCGCATGCAAGATGAACAAAGGGTAGAGGTATCAGCAGTTAATCAACAACCTCCTCCTGAACCACCACCTAATCCTAATCAAGAGTCTTGCTAGCCTTATAGAACCTCATCGGGGTTATACAAGATAGGTTGCCTCCAGTTATCCCTCAGTCAGAGCATCAGTTGTTAGGAGGGCATAGATCAAAGGCCAGAGAGAGGACTAGGAGCCATCCACATGATCATGAGGAGGGACAGGGAGCTCATGAGGTGGAATCGGTTCACATGCCAGAACCACCACCTAAATTTATTCAGAGGGAACCCAGTGATGCTGGGGACTATATTAGATATCTCCTTTAGTTATAGCCACCTTTGTATTATGGTTCTACAAAGGGCACAAATGTCGAGGCATGGCTTTTGAGTTTAGACAGGTGCTTTGGGTTTCGTCATTATGAGAGCAATTTTAAGGCCCAATTTGCAATACACCTTCTGAGAGGAGGTGCTTCCACATGGTAGAAATAGGAAGAATTTAAGAACAACACTTCTATGGACACTATGACTTGGGAGATCTTCCTAGAGAGGTTTAGAGACAGGTATCTATCAGAGAACTATAGGTAGTGGTGCATAGATGAGTTCCATGAACTCCAGCGGAGGGGACTCATAGTACTTCAGTATGAGACCCATTTCCTTGTGCTGTTACCATATGTTCACTATATGAAGGATGAAAAATTATGAGTCAACCATTTTTTCAAGGGACTCAATGATTGGATATCAAGACAGGTTCACATGATCACTCTAGGGACCCTTTGTGAGGCCGTAGAGATGGCTTTGGTTGTAGACAAGATTCAGGGTAAGTCTCAAGATGCTCATGATAGATCTCAAAAATATAACTTTGCATCTCAGTCTCAGGGTCACCAGAAGAGTCACTAGAAGGGTATCAACGGGTATTCTTTTGGGTCTTTTAATAAGAACCCATAATAGCAGACCCAACTAAATCATAAACATAAACAACCATAGGGTCAGCATGGCTCTAAGCCCAAAAAGTGGTAGGCACAGGGACCGAAGAAGGACCAACATCAGCAGTATTCAGATGCACCCCAAGTACAGACTCAGGAGTCCTCGCGAGGGGGTTTCAGTGGGTCTAGTAGGACTGGTGGACAACAATACTCTAGGCCACAGGGAGTTCAGACTCACACACATTGTCCTTGTTATGCATGTGGTGCCATGGGGCACTTAGCTCATGATTATCCTCAGGGTCAGATGGCAGGTAATCAATGTATGGAAGTATCAAAGCTTACAGTTAGAGACTTTGGAAAGTCTCACAGGGTTTTTGTAGCAGTAGATAATCGCTAGGTGGAGCACCAGGCCACCATGATAGAGGTTGCAGGTATGATCAATGGTATTAGTGTTACCATTTTGTTTGATTCTGGTGTTACTAATTCCTTTATATCTCTATTTGTTGTGGAGCATTGCGGGCTAGTGGCAGCTAGACAGGAAGTTAGTTGGGAAGTGGAGTTAGCATCAAGGTCTAGAGTGTCAGTCAACTCTTTAGTGAAGGATAGCCAGGTACATATTGGTGACATGATCACTACTATGGATCTTTGTATCACACCTCTTGGTTCTTATGAAATAGTACTTGGAATGGATTGACTTTATGTCCACAGATCTAAGTTATATTGTCGATAGAAGAAGATTGAGTCCCTTAATGATCAAGTTACACCTATTGTGATTTGTAAGATTCAAAGAGGTATTTCCCTTTGTATGATCTCAACCATGCAGCTTAAGTAGAGCATGTGGAAGGGATGTTAGCTATTTTCTATTACCATTAGTGATAGAGAGGATGAGGAGGAAAGGGAACCATCTCTTGATGATTATCCTATACTTCAGGAGTTTGCAGATGTGTTTCCTACTGAGCTTCCAGGCATGCCTCCTTGTAGAGCAGTAGATTTCCATATAGATCTTGTGCCAAGAGTTGCTCCAGTTTTGAGGGCACCTTACAGGATGACCACTAATGAGCTTAATGAGCTCAAGATCCAGTTAGAGGAACTTTTAGAGAAGGGTCACATTTTTCCTAGTGTTTCACCTTGGGGCGCACTTGTTATCTATGTTAAGAAGAAGGATGGATCCTTGCGGTTATGTATGGATTACCAACAGCTTAATAAGCTTACCATCAAGAATCGGTATTCACTCCCCAGGATTGATGATTTATTTGGTTAGCTTAAGGGTGCTAAAGTGTTTTCCAAGATTGATCTTAAGTCAGGATACAACCAGTTACGGATTGTTGACAATGTTATCCCTAAGACTGTATTTCATACCAGATATGGGCATTATGAGTTCACAATTGTACCTTTTGGAGTCACCAATACTCCAATAGTTTTCATGAGCCTTATGAATGGGGTATTCCGCACCTTCCTTGATAAGTTTGTAGTTGTGTTCCTTGATGATATCCTAATTTATTCATGGGATGAAGAGGAGTACGAAGAGTACTTGAGGTAGGTATTGCAATGTCTTAGAGATAATCAGTTGTATTGTAGTTTGTGCAAATGTGCTTTTTATAGGACAAAGATTCATTACCTTGGACATGTTATTTCAGGAGATGGAATCTCAGTAGATCCATCTAACATTTGAGCCATCATGGTTGGCATGCACCTACTTCCGTGACTGAGGTCAGGAATTTTATGGGTTTGGCAGGTTATTACAGGCATTTTGTAGAGGGTTTTTCTAGAGTGGCACATCCCATCACATCTCTTCAGCATAAGGGAAAGAAGTTTGAGTGGACCAAGAAGTGTGAGACGGCCTTTCAAGAACTCAAGAAGGCACTTACCAGCACTCCTATTCTAGCAGTGCATGATCCTTCAACAGATTTTTTTGTATGCATAGATGCTTCCTTAGATGGTTTGGGAGCAGTTCTTATTCAAAACAGATGAGCCATTGCATATGAGTCTAGGAAACTTAAGACTCAAGAACTTAATTACCCCACTTATGACCTTGAGTTAGCTATAGTGGTTCATGCATTAGTGAGATGGTGGTATTTCCTTTTGGTTCATCAGTTTGAGCTTCATTCTGATCATCAGAGTTTGCAATATATCTTCACTTAGCTGAACCTAAATGTACATCAGCGTAGGTGGATAGAATTCCTATGTGAGTATGATTTTGATGTCCACTACATCAAGGGGAAAGAGAATGTGGTTGCCGATGCTTTGAGTAGGAGATGCCATGGGGCCTACTCTATGACAATAGGTATAGAATTGAGAGATCATATATTACATCACTTGCATTAGGATGTTTGGTATGGAGAGTTTAGTCAGATTATTCGGTCTCAGAGTACCCTTGAGGGTAAGTTTTTAGGATATTCCCTAGATTTCGATGGGATTTTACGCCATAGAGGATGCATCTTTGTCCCATCCTCCAGATATTTGTGAGTTTTCATCATGTTAGAGGCTCATAGAGCCCCTTATGTAGCACATCCCGTAGTTAAGAAGATACATGCAGATTTGAGGTAGTTATATCATTGGCTAGGGATGAGACAAAACATAGCTGAGATAGTGGGATGATGTCTTGAGTGTCAGAGAGTTAAGGTAGAGCATCGTCACCTTGGTGGTTTGCTTCAACCTCATGAGATACCAAAGTGGAAGTGGGATGTTATTTCCATGGACTTCATCATTGGTCTCCCTATGTCATCTTGACACCATGATGCCATCATGGTGACAGTTGACAAGCTAACCAAAGTAGCCCACTTCTCACCTATTTGGACCACTTTTATAGCCCCAATAGTAGCACAGGTTTTCTTGTAGGATATTGTCAAACTTCATGGCATACCTTGTATGATTTTTTTTATTGATATTCTCTCTTCACATCATCCTTCTGGAGAGGATTACAAACAACTTTGGGCACTAAGCTCAATTTTAGCACCGCTTATCACCTAGAGACTGATGGTTAGATAGAGAGGGTAAATTAGGTGTTGGAGGATATGCTCCACATGTATGTCATGGATCATGAGACTAGGTGGGAGGAGTACCTTCATTTGGTTGAGTTTTCCTACAATAATGGGCATCACACTTCTCTAGGTATGCCTCCCTATCAGGCATTATATGGTAGACCTTGCAGGACTCCATTTAGTTCATTGCACCAATTTGAAAGATGTCAAATTATCTCAGAGATCAATTGCAAAGTGATTAACAACTAAGTCATGGCCATTCCCATTGTTTACGATGTCACTAAGAAGAAAAGATATGTTTTCAAGAGGCACCCATTTAAATCAACCCTAGATGATTTAGAGGGAGCATTCTCCCACATGCCTATGGGCATCATGCATGTGGAAGACATAAGGGCTTACATCTACTATAAGAAAGAACCTATTGGACTAGATAGGTTAAGGGCACACATGAACACAATGTTGAAACCAGACAAAACATTCATGGATGAATACACCAAATGGAATGATCACCCTATTGTTGAGTATGCTACAACATATGAATTCTATGAGATGGAATGGATAAAGATCTTATTGAGCATAATCCATGATGATCTATTTTGGATTGGTGATGTACTGGTAAGAATCATAAGTGACTTGATACATGAGATGATAGGACTTTCTAGGACAGGCGCCATCCTTCCCATGGGTCCTTGGATGTTAGAAAAATGGTTGAGAAAACATGTAAGTCCAGAAGTGATAGGCGCGGCATGAGTATTGAGCCTATAGAGTAAGGAGGCATCAAATTGATGTCTATGATACTGGGTTATAGATTTCATCACTCCAGTAGGGTGAATAGTGTGTCTTCAGGCACTATTCTGGCAACCATCCGACTTGTAAATGAAGATGGAGAGTTCAACTTGTGTGAGATCTTGCACATGTAGTTGATTGATAACATCAAGGCTATTAAACATGATAAGACAAAGGTATTCAGGTTTGGGTCCCTAATCATCTCTATGTACCTTCATATAGTTGGGAAAGTATCAAATTTATACTTGGACAAGTCAATTCCAACCATGCCTCAGATATCCCTCAAGGCATGCACTGAAAGCACATTGAGAGACTACATCACATTGAAATTGAAGACCTTTAGGGAAAAGATGCAAATGAGGTACAAGATTCCATAAAGCATTCTGGAAAAGTATAAGGATACAATATGCTTTATGATTGAAATTGATTCTACTTGTATGGAAGCTGTGGAACCAAGAACTAAGTGGATTCATCCACTTGGCTATGAGGTAGAGGAACAACTCCTTGAAGCATATGCACAGGTACTTCTGTCAGCCCCCAAAGATCCTAATGAACCTAGGTGGGGAACCTATGAGGAGAAGACAAGAGAAGTTGATGCTAAGCTAAACAGTGTTGCAACAAAAAGAAAAGTTGCTAAGGTCACATCTGAGATCTTGAGAATACATGGTGTATCTCAAGTAGACCTTGATAAAGAAAGGGATGAAAAGATTGCCTTAGAATTGAAAAGCGCAGCTGCAGAAGTAGAACAAGAAAATCCTAAGTTGAAGAAAATCAAAATTGAAATAGATGACAGTTAGAAGGGTAAAGAAGATAATACTCCTTTTGCACCCAAAGATACTATTGACCTTACCACTCCTTCAGGGTATAAGCCAATAGTCAAGAGGAAGAAAGAAGCTAGCACTAGTTATCCATCCTCATGAGCTACAAGGAGCAGGAAAAACATTCAAGCACCTCCTAAAGTAGGATTTAGACCTAGCATAATTGACAAGGGCATAATTGATTAAGTAAGGAAGTATTATGATACATACAATGAGATTGACAAATTAGAAATACATGGTATGATTGTCAAACATATGATCAAGTTCAAGAAGATAGTTCTTGAATTAAAGACTGCTATTCCAGATAGAGTATGGGATATTTTAGAATTCCTAAAGAGACAAGCAAATGAAGAGGATCTAAGGATCATATAAAAGATATTAGAAGATAGTTTTCCAGTATGTTCTAATGATGAAAAGACACTAATATTGAATTTAGTGAAGCCCCACCTAAGAACAAAGATGATAACTCTACATATTATGAACAAAGACTATGAGCTGATAACAAAGGAAACAAAGAAGGCTTTTGTGAAGGTTTTCTTATAACAACACATGTATCCTCCCACTGCGCCCATAGTACAAGTAAAAAATAAGGAAGATAAAGTGGCAAATCCCCACTAATGTACCAATGACAGGTCCTCAGGTCTCAGTGCCCATAGTAGAAACTCAAACAGAGGCAGACAAGTCTACGCCCATCTCAGAATCACACAAAGACAACACTATTATCATAGATAATGTGGAGATAGCCATGGTAGCTACTGATAAAGATTTGGACAAGTTTGAGGAAGCATTTGTCAGTACTAAAGAAGCTGAAATCCTATGCAGCAATTCACCCCCACTCATCAAGAAGTGCTTATTGAAGACTTATTTGATGAAAAAGAAGAAGAAAAGAAAGAAGAAGAGAAGAAAGAAGGAGAAAAGGAAAAAGAAAGAAAAGATGAAACTTCTATTGAACTGGTCATAGTGAAACAAGAAGTGATGGACAGCACTCCCATCACTCCCTCCTCAACATTGTTTTCAAGTTTGACACCTGACATAAGCAGTTTGGACTCTTGGAAAGAAGAATCTACCTGATTAAGTTTAGCATCTTGGTTATGGAGAAGGCAAAACAAAAACAAGTTATGAGGAATCCTCTCCTAGTAGAATCAGTAAACATCTTGAACAGTTTGCTGCTAGAATATAAGAAAGTGCAAAAAGTACACTTGGTTGATGATGTGAGTATAGTCATCTCATAGTTCAAAAGCAATTTTTCTAGCCTAGAAGAATCTGCGTCCATAGTGGCAGAAGAGAAGTACTTAAAGAAGAGACTTAATGAACTGATGAGCAACTTTGCACTAGACTTGAATTCTCTTAAGTTTGGTTAAGCATCCTTAAAAGAATTTTTTGATGAAGGAAGAAGAATCATTGCAACATGCATGGATCAAGACAAGCTCACTGATGCTCACTTCAAGAAGATAAAAGATGTAGAAGCTATGATTAACTAGGTGAAGAACTCAGTGATAGACACATCCACTGATGTGAACATGTGCAACAATGTCTACCAAGGACAGATAGACAAGATTGAGTAGGAAGAGCAAGAGATAACAAGGATAAGGTCGAGATAGACTTAGTTGAGGAATGGTCTTGCACCCTCTTTAGACATCCTCAATCAGAACATCAAGGAGATTGATGCCACCATGGTAACCTATGATCATGGTCCTAGTAGTGACTTGGAGAATATGGAGAAGCTTCAATATGCATTATGCGTCCATCTCCAGATAGTTAATTCACTGATAACTTTTTGGAAGAAGGAGATCTAGAACCTCAAGACAACATATCTAGATGTTTTCCCTCAGTAAGTGTATAAAGTTTTTTTTGATACACCTTTGTCATTAATGTCAAAGGGGGAGTTGTGTATAGAATATGGAGTATATAAAATGTATAGGGAGATATAAGATTATGTATAAAGAATGTATAGAAGATGAAAGTTTTTGTGTTAAGGGACAGTTAGCAACTTGGCCATATTCCTTTGTTGCCATCAATGACAAAGGGGGAGATTGTTCACAAGTTGTCTATAGTGAAGTATATGACTTGATATAGTGTTTTCATTATGGAAACAAAGTCATATAGTAGTTTGGAGTCAGCGCACTTAGTGTAAAGATCAGAATTCAATTAAGTGTTGAAGACTAGATAGTGTATAGAGTTCCTACAGCTCAGAGCATCAATGCACATGTGTACGGATGAATTATGGTATGCATCCTAGAATTTAAGTTGGTTAGGCTATACTCATTCTTATTCTATGAGTGCATAATTAGATATTCAAGGATGTGAAAGATATAGTTAGTTGAAGTTGCACAGCCAATGTATGCCAGCAGAGAACAGAGCATGGAGCTGATAGATAGTATTTTGGTTTGTGGTCATAACGTAAAGTTGTAAAGGCTATGCACCTATTGTATTTAGGTTGCCAACATGTATACTTGTTTTTTTCTAAGCATGCTTAAGCCAATTCAATTGGAAGCATTGTTTGTAATAGGTCTAAGGGCTGACCTAGTTGTTTATTTTGTATGAGCGTATAAATATAAGGTGCGCCCATTGTATTCAGCATGGTAGTAGATATTGAGTTGTGATAAGTAGAGAAGAAGTATGTGAAGACACTATGAGATTTATTAAGGATTTGTAAGAGGTCAAAGCATCAGTGCATCAAAGGAACTAATCTGACAAATAGTGTCATAGTGACAGTTCACCCGACAGATATAGTGTGTATCTAATAATAGAAGGATGTAGCCTTCATCATTTGCACAGTGAGCTCTAGGAAAGTGAGTCCACTCCCCTAAAAGGGATCACTGTAAAAGACTCCTAATAGGGTCTGACCCTTAACAAGGTCTACTATAATTAAAGCATTGTAAAGCTACTCCTAATAGGGTGAAGGATCTTCTAACAAGGATCACAAAACACTAGTGCAGAATATTAGTGGGTGTCAATTCCCACCGAGGTTTTTACCTATTTGGGTTTCCCCATAGTCATATTAGTGTCATGTGTTGATTTCATGTTTCATGTTTATGTGAATGTTTAATTTAGTACTTAAGCATTTAAGTTTAGTATAAAGAATTAAGTGAAAAGTTAAAATACAGTGAACACTAATTTATCCCCCCCCCCCTCTCAGTGTTCCCATTCCTCACAAACACCGCCCATAAGATATGGAAGCACCTAGAAGAAATGTTTAAAGGTGACAAACAAGAAAAGGATACACGCAGAAAAACATGGAAGAAAAGATAAAATGCATTAGAAATGTTGCCTGAAGAAAACATCAAAGCTTATAATCAAAGGATCAATGAAGCAGTTTTTCGAATCAAGAACAATGGTGGAGAGATCTCAGAGGAAGATATTATGGACAACTTGATCACTACCCTCACTCTAGAATATGAAAAAAAGATTAACATCCTTGATGAGACCATGAAACTTACATCTAATTTCAAGAGAGAGACCTTGATCAGCAAGATCTCATCTTTTGAGATTTCAAGATTGAAGACAAAACCAAAAAGTGAGACAGCCTTCAAAGCAACAGTTTATGGTAAGAAATCTACAAACACTTCTACTAATTTTGATGATGATGACGAAGTGAAAACTTTAGATGATTTTATTGCTATGATTTCCAAAAGAGAAAGGAAAGGAAAAGGTAAATATGAAGGTCAGTTACCATTTAAGTGCTTTCCATGTAATAAGATTGGTCACTTTGCATCTAAGTGTCCTACTAGAGCTAGAAAGTTCAAGAAGGATTAAAAACCTAAGTACTCTAAGGAATGTTACTATGCTGGAGATGGAGTTTTTGATGATGAATTAGGAGAAGAAGAAATTGGATTCATTTCTATGGTAGACAAAATGAATGATAAGACAAATCACAAAGATGAGGAAGAGGAACAAGAACTAGCATTAATTTCCCAAGAAAATATAAGGAAAGACTGGATTATAGATAGTGGTTGCTCACATCACATAACATGTGATAAGAATAGATTTGTTCATCTAGACATATACAATGGTGGTATGGTTAGATTCAGAGACAACACTCCTAAACCCATAGTTGGTAGAGCAGCCATCACTTTGGATGGAAAGAACAATACTGATGATGTTCTCTATGTTGATGGTTTGAAACATAGCCTTCTCAGTGTTGGATAGTTACTTGGAAAAGGCTATCAGCTGGAGTTCAAAGATGACAAATGAATCATTAACAACAAATATGATGTTATGATTCCATCAGGCTCAAAGACAAGAGGTAATGTTTTTCAACTCAATTCAGAAGCAAGTTTTTTTGTTGCTAAAGTTGATGATAGTTGGTTGTGGCATAAAAGACTATGTCATATCAATTTTGATAACATAGTAAAGATAAGCAATCTTAAGGCAGTAAGAGATCTACCTAGCATAGAAAAGCTAGTTGATACTATATGCAGGGAATGTGTGATGGGAAAGCATGTAAGAAACTCATTCAGGAGAAAGCACAATTCAGCAGAGAACAAGTCGGATTTGATTCATACTGACTTATGTGGTCCAACTCAAACTACCTCATATACTATGGTGAAAGGTACTTCATTTTGTTTGTTGATGATTATACTAGGATGATGTGGGTTGCATTCTTAAAAGATAAGTCAGAAGCATCTGAGAAGTTCAAAATATTAAAAGCTAAGGTTGAGAATGAATCTGGACTAAAGATAAAATGTTTGAGATCAGATGGAGGAGGATAATTCACCTCTAATAGATTCTATGAGTACTGTGAAGAACATGGCATAAAGAGACAGTTAAGTGCACCTAGAACCCCTCAGCAAAATGGGATTACAGAAAGAAGGAATAGGATCATCCTTGATACAGCGTGCACCATCATGATAGAAGGAAAAGTTGCACACACCTATTGGAGAGATGTAGTTAATACAATAGTCTATACCATCAATAGAATTCAACTGAGACTAGGCAATGACAAAACACCATATGAGCTATGGTTTGGTAATGTTCCCATAGTAAAATACTTCATAATCTTTGGAAGCAAGTGCTACATCAAGAGGAATGAAGTAGTAGGCAAGTTTTATGCAAGAAGCGATGAAGGTATTTTCCTTGGTTACTCTACTAAAAGTAAAGCTTATAGATGTTTCAATTTAAGATTGAAAAAGATCATTGAAAGTGCTCATGTTAAGATTGATGAAAAGTTCATGGTTTAAGAAAGATATCATGATTACTCACCCATGATTGAAGATAAACCTAGACCCTCCACTAGTGAGATAGTTATTGAAGAAATGTTTGACAGCATTGATGTGTTGTTTAATGACCCTGAGACAAGTGAAGAAGAAACTCCTAAGGCAGATGAGTTAATATCAACGAAGGTCCCAAAGTTTACATCTAGAAACCATTCCATGAAAGATACCATTGGAGATCAGAGTGGCAAAGTCTTGAAAAGATCACAAGCAAAAAACTCATCTAACAATGATGGGGTATGTTTACTATCTTAGATTGAGCCCTTAAGTGTTGAACATGCTTGTAATGATTCAAATTGGCATGATGCTATGAAAGAAGAACTTGATCAGATTATCAAGAATGACACTTGGGAACTGGTCCCAAGACCTAGTGATAAGAATGTGATTGGAACAAAGTGGATATTCAAAAACAAGATGAATGAAGATGGTACAGTAGTGAGGAACAAAGTAAGGTTAGTACGTTAAGGATATGCACAAAGAGAAGGCATTGATTATTTAGACACCTTTGCACCTGTGAGTAGATTAGAAGCTATAAAATTATTTCTAGCTTATGCTACAGGGTATGTGCAAGATCATGAGGGGCCAAACTATGCCCTTAAGTGGCAATGAAAAATGAGCAAATCAGGGTTAGTCAGCTCGACGTAAAAATTTCAACTAGCTATGAACCTAATATCAAAAAGTTGTAAGAATAGAATCTATAGAAAATTGAATGTAGTTTCTAAAATACTAGGCCTTTTTTGAGAAAAAGTTAGTATGATTGGTGAAAAGTATAGATGTCAATGCAGCAGTACAAACATTTCAGGAAAGAAATAAGAAGTAGGTTTATGTCTGACCACCTTAATCATAATCAAATGATAATATTTTATTATAAGATTTTATATATAAGTAGTAGACTCATGCCCAGATGTGACGCATATTTTTTTGTAATTTTATTCCAAAAAAATAATTAATTATGAATTTTCTTCTACAATGTTTTCAGAATAAAAAAACTCCCTGTCTAACCACCTTACCTCATTCAAAACTTTACAAAATTCAATTTTTATTTTTTTTTCCTTATAGTAGGCGAAGCATAGAATGTGATGCATTTTCCGAATTTCAAAAAAGTTATACCATTTGAAAGTTATAGTCATTTTTCAATCAGTATATAAATCAGCACTTTAGAGGTAGCTCAATTGAAAAATAACTAATGATTACTTACCGAATTCAAAATTTGACAGCAATTATATCGATAGAAAGTTGATAATCTCCTTAAGATACCCTTTTCATTTTATCAAATTCGGGTGAAAAAAAAGTTGTCAACTACATTGTCAAAGTCTGGAACTTAGAGAAACAGGGGAAAAACACGTATTTGAGACATTCCAATAGTTGACCATGTAGGTTTGGTGCACAAAGCAATACCAAGCCTAATCTGGTACCCGATATTTATCCGAACATGATGCACAATTTTGAATTTTCACTTTGCCTCCACTTTCTCCCTCCCATTTCTCCATCCTCCATAAACATATATATATATATTAGATATATATTAGATATATTAAATATTATATAATATCAATTATATATTAAATGTTATATAATATATATTTTAGATTAACTATGATTTAATATATATTAATATTAAAAACTATATATTAGATTATATATTATATATATTAAATATTATATAATATACATGTTACATTAAATATTATTTAATTATATATTAATATCAAAAACTATATATTAGATTATATATTATATATTAAATATTATATAATATACATTTTACATTTTAAATATTATTTAATATGATTCTGAGAATGAGCATGAGTCCCTACAGGGGCATAGTTGTGCCTTTTACAGGTGCCGAAAACCCTAGCTACGCAGAAATGGAGGCTTTGAAGAATAGTTCATTGGAGGCGGATTATAGAAGCAAAGGGCAAGAGAATCACTCTATTTCCACCGCCTGTGGCTGTGAAATGGTATCTTTCCTTGTTTTTTCAACTGGAACACTAAATTGCAAAGGTTCTCGAAATAGATTTTGGTCATCGAACAATTGTACCATGCCTCCTGATAATCCAGTAGCTCAACAGAGTCATTGGGAGGTTAAACAAGAACAACCGGATGGACCTTTGAACCGGTCGAAGATTATGGAGAGCGGGGAAGGGTTTGGTAAAATGAGCAGTTGTACTAGAAATTATGTAGGTGCCATAGAATTGACCGCATTAATAAATTTAAAGAAGAGATCAGCGGCGGCGCAACATTATGAGGAAAGCCTTGTCGTTTCGATGGTGCTGCCCTGATATTATGAAGAATGTCTTGCCGCTTCAATGCTAGCATCGCATCTGTCTCAGGCTTTTGCCATTGCTTCTCATCAATACTCTGAGATATGGCAGGGATTGTGAGCTTTTGCATAGCATAGTCCATCATAAATTCTCTATAAATCATCATGCACTATAGTATTCTACGTGTTTCTGAATGACTTACTCGAAGAATTTAATTTTTACTGTAATTTTGGATCCATGGATTGTCATTTTGTGCTCGAAGAGAAGCTGCGGATTGCAAGAATTTGATAAATTTGGTTTATCTCATTTTCTTTCTCTGCCATTTCTGAGTAATACAATTTTGTTTTTGTTCATCCTAAATGATTTCGCCTGAAGTTAATGAATTTTTTTAGATGATTTTAATTGAAGTTTTAAAGAAATTTCTTCCATGGATGCTAATGAAATCTCTTCCATGAATGCTGATAAGATGTTTAAATTCAGAGTTAATTAATTCTATAACTTGAATGTTCTTTGTTGTAGAAGGTTATTTTCATGGTTTGTGATTCATGCAATTCCTTAATAGTTTCATTCTTAACAGAATTCATAACTAGATTTTCCATAGCCATTTTTCTTCTTGATCGTTGCAATATTTTCTCCTCCACTGAACATTTTGTAATTAGTTGATATACAATTACATTTTTCTCTTGGCCAATTCTATGGGCTCACGATTGAGCCTGTAGATCCACAAAATGGTTCAAATCTGCATCTGGTGGAAGAGTAGTATTAGCAAGAAGTTATTCACTAAAATCTCATTTGGGTCATGGGGACTCCCTAGGGGTCCAAGTATGCCTTATCACACGTTAGGACCCCTAGGGAGTCCACATGACCCCTTTTGACACATTGGAACGCTCAAGTGTGTCTTAAGGGGTCCTAAGACCCCTTAAGACACACTTGAGTGTTCCAATGTGTCAAAAGGGGTCATGGGGACTCCCTAGGCATCCTAGTACACCTTATCATGCGTTAGGACCCCTAGGAAGTCCCCATGACCCCTTTTGATACATTGGAATGCTCAAGTGTGTCTTAAGCGGTCCTAGGACTCCTTCAGACACACTTGAGCATTCCAATGTGTCAAAAGGGGTCAGGGGGACACCCTAGGGGTCCTAGTAGGCCTTATCACATGTTAGGACCCCTAGGAAGTCCCGATGACCCCTTTTGACACATTGGAATGCTCAAGTGTGTCTTAAGGGGTCCTACAACCCCTTAGGACACACTTGAGCATTCCAATGCATCAAAAGGGGTCATGGGGACTCTCTCAGGGTCCTAACATGTGATAAGTCATACTAGGACCCCCAACGAGTCCCAGTGACCCCTTTTGACACATTGGAACGTTCATGTGTGTCTTAAGGGGTCCTACGACCCCTTAAGATGCACTTGAGCATTCTAATGTGTCAAAAGGGGTCACGGGGAATCCCTACGGGTCCTAACACATGATAAGGCATACTAGGACCCCTAGGGAATCCCCATAACCCATTTTGACACATTGGAATGCTCAAGTGTGTCTTAAGAGGTCATAAGACCCCTTAAGACACACTTGAGCATTCTAATGTGTCAAAAGGGGTCATGGGGAATTCCTATGGGTCCTAACACGTGATAAGGTGTACTAGGACCCCTAGGGAGCCCCCATGACCCTGTTTGACACATTAGAAAGCTCAAGTGTGTCTTAAGGGGTCTTCGGACCCCTTCAGACACACTTGAGCATTCCAAAGTGTCAAAAGGGATCATGGGGAAACCCTAGGGGTCCTAGTATGCCTTATCATGCCTTAGGACCCCTAGGAAGTCCCCATGACCCCTTTTGACACATTGAAATGCTCAAGTGTGTCTTAAGGGGTCCTAGGACCCCTTCGGACACACTTGAGCATTCCAATGTGTCAAAAGGGGTTATGGGGACTCCCTAATGGTCCTAACACATGATAAGGTGTACTAGGACCCCTAAGGAGTCCCCATGACCCCTTTTGACAAATTGAAACACTCGAGTGTGTCTTAAGGGGTCTTAGGACCCCTTTGGACACACTTGAGTGTTCCAAAGTGCCAAAAGGGGTCATGGGGACTCCCTAGGGGTCCTAATATGCCTTATCACATGTTAGGACCCCTAAGAGGTCCCAATGACCACTTTTCGCACATTGGAATGCTCAAGTGTGTCTTAAGGGGTCATAAGACCCCTTCGGATAGACTTGAGCATTCTAATGTGTCAAAATGGGTCATGGGGACTCCCTAAGGGTCCTAACATGTGATAAGGCATACTAGGACCCTAGGGACTCTCCATGACCCCTTTTGACACATTATAATGCTCAAGTGTGTCCGAAGGGGTCTTAGGACCCCTTAAGACACACTTGAGCATTCTAATATGTCAAAAGGGGTCATGGGGACTCCCTAGGGGTCCTAATGCATGATAAGGTGTACTAGGACCCCAAGGGAGTCTCCATGACCTATTTTGACACATTGAAATGCTCAAGTGTGTCTTAAGGGGTCCTAGTATAACTTATCATGCGTTAGGACCCCTAGGGAGTCCCCATGACCCCTTTTGACACATTGGAATGCTCAAGTGTGTTTGAAAGTGTCTTAGGACCCCTTAAACACAATTGAGCATTCCAATGTGTCAAAAGGGGTCATGGGGACTCCCTAGGGGTCCTAGTTAGCCTTACCATGCGTTAGGACCCCTGAGGAGTCCCCATGACCCCTTTTGACACTTTGGAACACTCAAGTGTGTCCGAAGGGGTCCTAAGACCCCTTAAGATAAACTTGAGCCTCCCAATGTGTCAAAAGGGGTCATGGGGACTCCCTAGGGGTCCTAGTATGCCTTATCATGTGTTACGATCCCTACAAAGTCCCCATGGCCCCTTTTGACACTTTGAAATTCTCAAGTGTGTCCGAAGGGGTCCTAAGACCCCTTAAGACACACTTGAGTGTTCCAATGTGTCAAAAGGGGTCATGGGGACTCCCTAGGGGTCCTAGTATGCCTTGTCACATGTTAGGACCCCTAGGGAGTCCCCATGACCCCTTTTGACACATTGGAATGCTCAAGTGTGTTCGAAGGGCTCCTAAGACCCCTTAAGAAACACATGAGCATTTCAATGTGTCAAAAGGGGTCATGGGGACTCCCTAGGGGTCCTAGTATGCCTTATCACATGTTAGGACCCTTAGTGAGTCCCCATGACCCCTTTTGACACATTGGAATGCTGAAGTTTGTCTTAAGGGGTCCTACGACCCCTTAAGACACACTTGAGAATTCCAATGTGTCAAAAGGGGTCACGGGTACTCCCTAGTGATCATAGTATGCCTTGCCACGTGTTAGGACCCCGAGAGAGTCCCTATGACCCCTTTTGACACATTGGAACACTCAAGTGTGTCCGAAGGTGTCGTAGGACACCTTAAGACACACTTGAGCATTCCAATGTGTCAAAAGGGGACATCGGGACTTCCTAGGGGTCCTAATGCATGATAAGGCATACTAGGACTGCTAGGGACTCCCCCTTACCCCTTTTGACACATTGGAAGGGTCAAGTGTGTCCAAAGCGGTCCTAGGACCCCTTAAGACACACTTGAGCATTCCAATGTGTCAAAAGGGGTCATGGGGACTTCCTAGGGGTCCTTATGCATGATAACACATACTAGGACCCCTAGGGAGTCCCCATGACCCCTTTTGACACATTTAATGCTCAAGTGTATCTTAAGGGGTCCTAAGACCCCTTAAGATACACTTGAGCATTAAATGTGTCAAAAGGGGTCATGGGGACTCACTAGGGGTCCTAATGCATGATAAGGCATACTAGGACCCTGAGAGAGTCCCCATAACCCCTTTTGACACATAGGAATGCTCGAGTGTGTCTGAAGGGGTCGTAGGACCCCTTAAGACACACTTGAGAATTCTAATGTGTCAAAAGGGGTAATTGGGACTTCCTAGGGGTCCTAACGAGTGATAAGGCATACTAGGACCACTAGGGAGTTCTCATGACCCCTTTTGACACATTGGAATGCTCAAGTGTGTCTTAAAGGGTTGTAGGACCCCTTCGAACACACTTGAGCATTACAAAGTGTCAAAAGGGGTCATGGGGACTCTCTAGGGGTCCTAACACATAATAAGGCATACTAAGACCCCTAGGGAGTCCCCATGACCCCTTTTGACATGTTGGAAGGATCAAGTGTGTCTTAAGGGGTCTTAAGACCCCTTTGGACACACTTGAGTGTTTCAAAGTGTCAAAAGGGTTCATGGGGATTCCCTAGGGGTCTTAATGCATGAGAAGGTTTACTAGGATGCCTACGGAGTCCCCATGACCCATTTTGACACATTGGAATGCTCAAGTGTGTTTTAAGGGGTCCTAGGACTCCTTCAAACACACTTGAGCATTCCAATGTGTTGAAAGGGGTCGTGGGGACTCCCTAGGGGTCCTAACGTATGATAAGGCATCCTAGGACCCCAAGGGAGTCCCCATGACCCCTTTTGAAAGATTGGAATGCTCAAGTGTGTCTTAAGGGTCCCTACAACCCCTTAAGACACACTTGAGCATTTCAATGTGTTAAAAGGGGTCATGGGGACTCCCTTGGGGTCTTAGTACACCTTATCACATGTTAGGAATCCTAGGGTGTCCGCATGACCCCTTTTGACATATTGGGATGCTCAAGTGTGTCTTAAGGGGTCCTAAGACCCCTTCGGACATACTTGAGCATTCCAATTTGTCAAAAGGGGTCATGGGGAGTCCCTAGGGATCTTAGTATGCCTTCTCACACGTTAGCACCCCTAGGGAGTCTCCATGACCCCTTTTGACACATTAGAATGCTCACGTGTGTCCGAAGGGGTCTTATGACCCCCTAAGACACACTTGAGCATTTCAATCTATCAAAAGGGGTCATGGGGTCTTCCTAGGTGTCCTAATGCATGATAGGGCATACTAGGACCCCTAGGGAGTCCCCATGACCCATTTTGACACTTTGGAACACTCAAGTGTGTCTGAAGGGGTCGTAAGACCCCTTAAGATGCACTTGAGCATTCCAATGTGTCAAAAGGGATCATGGGGACTCCCTAGGGGTCCTGGTATGCCTTATCACACGTTAGGACTGCTAGGGAGTCCGCATGACCCATTTTGACACATTGGAATGCTCAAGTGTGTCTTAAGGTTTCCTATGACCCCTTAAGACACACTTGAGCATTCTGATGTGTCAAAAGGGGTCACAGGGACTCCCTAGGAGTCCTAGTACACCTTGTCACATGTTAGGACCTTGAGGGAGTCCCCATGACCCCTTTTGACACATTGGAACACTCAAGTGTGTTCGAAGGGGTCATAGAACACCTTAAGGCACACTTAGGCATTCTAATGTGTCAAAAGGGATCATCACAAATTCCTAGGGGTCCTAACGTGTGATAAGGCATACTAGGACCCCTAGGGTGTCCCCCTGACCCCTTTTGACACATTGGAACACTCAAGTGTGTCCGAAGGGGTCCTACGACCCCTTAAGACACACTTGAGCACTCCAATGTGTCAAAAGGGGTCATGGGGACTTCCTAGGGGTCCTAGGGCATGATAAGGCATACCAGGACCCCTAGGGAGTCCACATGACCCCTTTTGACACATTGAATATTCTCAAGTGTGTCTTAAGGGATCTTAGGATCCCTCAAGACACACTTGAGCATTCCAATCTGTCAAAAGGGGTCATGTGGACTCCCTAGGGGTCCTAACACATGATAAGGTGTACTAGGACCCCTAGGGAGTCCCCATGACCCCTTTTGACACATTGAAATTTCAAGTGTGTTTGAAGGGGTCGTAGGGCCCCTTAAGACACACTTGAGCATTCCAATGTGGTAAAAGGGGTCATCAGGACTTCCTAGGGGTCCTAAGGTGCGATAAGGCATACTAGGACCCCTAGGGAGTCCCCATGACCCCTTTTGACACATTGGAATGCTCAAGTGTGTCTTAAGGGGTCTTAGGATCCCTGCGGACACACTTGAGTGTTACAAAGTGTCAAAAGGGGTCATGGGGACTCCCTAGGGGTCCTAACACATGATAAGGCATAGTAGGACCCCTAGGGAGTCACAATTACTCCTTTTGACACATTGGAATGGTCAAGTGTGTCTTAACTGGTCTTAGGACCCCTCCGGACACACTTGAGCATTCCAAAGTGTCAAAAGTGGTCATGGGGACTCCCTAGGGGTCCTAATGCATGATAGGATGTAGTAGGACCCCTAGGGAGTCCCTGTGACCCCTTTTGACACATTGGAATGCTCAAGTGTTTCTTAAGGCATCCTAGGACACCTTCAGACACACTTCAGCATTCCAATATGTCAAAAGGGGTCATGGGGAATCCCTAGGAGTCTTAATATGTGATAAGGTGTACTAGGACCCCTAGGGAGTCCCCATGACCCCTTTTGACACATTGGAATGCTCAAGTGTGTCTTAAGGGGTCTTAGGAGGCCTTCGAACACACTTGAAGATTCCAATGTGTCAAAAGGGGTCATTGGGACTCCCTAGGGGTCCTAACGCATGATAAGGAGTACTAGCACACCTAGCGAGTCCCCATGACCCCTTTTGACACATTAGAATGCTCAAGTGTGTCTTAAGGATTCTTAGGACCCCTTCGGACACACTTGAGCTTTCCAAAGTGTCAAAAGGGGTCTTGGGGACTTCCTAGGGGTCCTAACACATGATAAGGTGTAGTAGGACCCCTAGGGAGTCCCCATGACTCCTTTTGACACATTGGAAGGCTCAAGTGTGTCTTAAGGGGTTTTAGGACCCCTTCAGACACACTTGAGTGTTCCAAAGTGTCAAAAGGGGTCATGGGGACTCCCTAGGGGTCCTAACATGTGATAAGGCTTACTAGGACCCCTAGGGAGTCCCCATGACTTCTTTTGACACATTAGACTACTCAAGTGTGTTTTAAGGGGTCCTAGGACACCTTCAAACACACTTGAGCATTCCGATGTGTCAAAAGGGGTCATGGGGACTCCCTAAGGGTCCTAGTATGTGATAAGGCATACTGGGACCCCAAGCGAGTCCCCATGACCCCTTTTGACACATTGGAATGCTCAAGTGTGTCTTAAGGGGTCGTTATGTGAGCTAGAAGAGAAGAAGTTATTGTTAGATCTGGTGAAGCCTCACCTCAGGACCAAGACAAGAACCTTGAATATAATGGATAAAAACTATGAATTAGTTGCCAAAGAAATAGAGAAAGCTTTTGAGAAGGTCTTTATAAATAGGCACATGTATCCACCTATTACACCCAAAGCACAAGTAACCATAAAGGAATTCAAGGTGGTGGAGCCTACTAATACATCAGTAATAGGTCCTTAGGATTTAGCGCCTGTAGTAGAAGCACAATCAAAGGTAGATAAGTCTACGCCCACTACCGAGTCACAAAAAGACAACACAATTATAATTGATAATGTGGAGATAGCCATGGCAGCCATAGATAAGGATCTGGACAAGTTTGAGGAAGCCTTTGTCAACACCCAAGAAGCTAAAATTCTTTTTGGTAGCAATTCTCCAAATCCACAAGAAATTTTGATTAAGGACATCACAGAAAAAGGAGAAAAGATAGAAAAAGTAATAGAAAAGAAAGAAAATGAAGTAAGAGTTAAGAAAGGAATAATGGACAACACTCCCATCAATCCATCACCCTCTACATTGTTGTCAATTTTGACATGAGACACATCTAGTTTGGACTCATGGAGAGAAGAAGATTTGATAAAATTCAGTGTCCTAGCCATGGAAAAGGCCAAAGAAAAACAAGTGATGAGGAATCCCCTCCTGGTAGAATTAGTAAACATTCTGAACAATTTGTTGCCAGAGGACAAGAAAGTGTCAAAGATACACTCTGTTGATGATGTGAGTACAATCATCTTACATTTCAAAAGAAAATTCTCAAGCCTTGAAGAATATGTATCCCTAGTTGTAGAAGAAAAGTACCTAAAGAAGAGGTCGAGTGAATTAATGAACAAATTTCCACTTGACCTAAGCTCACTCAAGATTGGTCAAGCATCCTTAAAAGAGTTTGCAGATCAAGGAAGAAGAATCATTGTAGAATGCATGGATCAAGATAAGCTTACTGATGACCATTTCAAGAAAATAAAAGAGGCCAAAGCTATGATTGAGAAAGTCAAGAGTTCAGTGAAAGAAACATCCACATATGTAAACATGTGTAATAATGTATACCAAGGACAAATAGATAAGATTGAGAAGACATAAAAAGAAATGTCAAAGATCAGGGCAAGGCAAACACAGCTCAGGAATGCTCTTGCGCCCTCATTAGATATACTCAATCAGAACATCAAGGACATAGATGCCACAATGGTAACATATGATCATGGTCCTAGCACTGACTTGGCAAAGATAGAGAAGCTACAGTATGCACTATGCGCCCATCTCTAGATAGTAAACTCTTTGATCACGTTTTGGAAGAAGGAGATCCAAAACCTAAAGATAGCATATCCAAATGTTTTCCCTCAATAAGTATATGTCGATACATTTTTTGAAAAACCTTTTTCATTAATGTCAAAGGGGGAGTTGTGTATAGAATATGGATCATAATATGTATAGGGAGATATAAGTGTATGTATAGAAGAACAAAAAGTTTTTTGTATTAAGGACAGTTTGCAACTTGGCCATATTCCTTTGTTGCCATTAATGAAAAAGGGGGAGATTGTTGGAAAGTTGGCTATACTAATGTATATGACTTAATATAGTGTTTTAATTATGGAAAAAAAGTTATATAGTAGTTTGGAGTCAGCGCACTTGATGAGAAGATCAAAAATCGATTAAGTGTTGAAGACCGAATAGTGTACAGAGTTCCTGCAGCTCAGAGCATCAGCGTACATGCATACAATAGAATTATGGTGTGTGCCCTGGAAGTTAAGTTGGTTAGACTATATTAATGTTTAGTCTATGAGTGCATGATCAGATATGCAAGTATGAGAAAGATACAGGCAGTTGAAGTTACACAGCCAGTGTGTGCCAATGAAGAACAGAGTAATCAACTGACTGTTATCATTTTGAGTTGCGGCTATATTCTAATAATGTAAAGGGTATGCACCTATTGTAATTAGGTTGCCGACATGTATATATGTTTTATTGTAAACACGCTTAAGCCAATTCATTTGGAAGTGTTGTATGTAATAGGTTTAAGGGCTGACCTAGTTGTTTATTTTGCATGTGCATATAAATATAAGATGTGCCCATTGTAATTAGTATGGATGTTGATAAAGAGTTGTGATAAGAAGATCAAAAGTGTGAAAAGAGCCTATAAGATGTATTAGATCTTTGTAAGAGGTCAAAGCATCAGTGCATCAAAGGAACTAATCTAACAAGCAGTGTTACAGTGATAGTTCATCCAACAGATATAGTGTGTATCTGAGATCAGAAGGTTGTAGCCTTCACCACTTGAGTAGTGAGCTCTAGGAAAGTATGCCCACTCCCCTAACATGGACTATTGTAAAAGAATCCTAATAGGGTCTGACCCTTAACAAGGTCTACTATACTTAATGCATTGTAAAGCAACTCCTAACAGGGTTAAGGATCTTCTAACAAGGATCACAAAACACTAGTACAAAATATTACTGGGTGTCAATTCCCACTGGGGTTTTTACCTATTTGGGTTTCCCCGTAACCATATTGGTGTCATGTGCTGATTTCATGTTTCATGTTTATGTGGATGTTTATTTTAGTACTTAAGTATTTAAGTTTGGTCTAAAGATTAAAGCAAAAAGATAAAATACAGTGAACACTAATTCACCCCCCCCTCATTGTTCCCATTCCTAATAGATAGATGCGGGTTCTGAGCTTAATATTTGTTCTTTAAGTCTTTTGAAGATGTTGGGTTATTATGAAAAAGTCATAGATACCAGGAAAAAGATCACTATCAAAGCCTATGATGAGGCAGAAAGAAGTTCCAACAGGTTGGCCATTCTTCCTGTTAGGATTGGCCCTGTTGAAAAAGATGTTTTGTTCCAAATAGTTGACATTGGTCCCCTTGCATACAATATCTTACTCGGTAGACTATGGATTCATGATATGCAAGAAGTATCATCTAATTATCATCAGTGTGTTAAGTTCCCTTACAATGGAATAGAGATTTGTATACTTGGGGATAATACTTTATCTATTAACTCAATTTTAGTGTGTACTAACGTTCCCCTCAATAGAGAAGTAGAAGACTTCAATGCAACCTTAGCTAAATGTAAAGGCAAGTTCAAGTCAGGTGACCTTGGCATGGGGGGTTATCAGCTCAACTCCCTCACAACACTACCAGTTTCACCTAGGTCTTATGGAAAGCCTTCACAAGAAATGAGACCTTCCTCTTCAGCTATGACATTATTTGGCATGTTTGTAGTGTCCTCAGTTCCTATTCAAGATGAGAAAGAAGAGATAGTTGTTAAAGAATGGATTTATAGAGAAGAGAAATACATGCACAATGATAACTTCTCTCCCTCTGCTAAGGATTATGGAAGAGGGTATACTATTCTCAAATAGATGAGTTATCCTGGACATGGCCCTCTTAGTCATAGATTGGATGCTAGAGCCGAACCCCTTGATTATGACCTTTTTGGATGCAAGTCTAAGGAGATGGTTGGCCTAGGATTTGCGAATCACAACAAGAACACTGCTCCGATACTTGATGAGTCAAATAGTGAAGATGAACCAGAATACATATCTAATTTGATAAATCAACAAGATATGTGTGAAGATTGGGTCCCTTCCACTAATCTCCTTTGGGCAGATTCAGACAGTCCAGTCACTCATGGTACAGTTGCAAGCTTGGAACAAGATGAATCAGATGTAGAAGATCCTATCAGAGAACACCAATGAAAGAACCTTGTTCATTTGGAAAGAGAAGGTATTACCCTTGATGATGTTAGAGATTCCACATCAAGATGTCCCAAACCTTCATGGTGTAAACATCCTAGTCGAAGTTTAGAAACAAGTTCATATGAGTATGAATGGGATTCTTTTTTAGAGCCTTCTATAGTTAACATGGATGTTGATGTCATCCACACTTATAGTTCTCAACCTAAGGTAGTTGATGAGTCGCATGTAGGATTAGAGGATTTGAACCCACATGTTGCCTTAGTGGATGATTCTTCACTTGTTAGGATGAATCCTGATTTGGGTAGCTAAGAAGGATACTTGATAGACTCTGACTCTTCAGTCACCATAGATTATATCATTCACATCCACAACCTTGAAATAGTCATTGAATTACCTCTTATTCATCCTAACCTCCTTGATTGGTCCCAATTTTATCAAGAACCTGAGCTCTTAATCTTTCAAAATGATTATGAGATAGCATGTTACTTGAATGCCATTGAACCCGTAGTCTCTTCCACTAGTGAACCGACTACCAGCATGACAGAACCAGACATCAAGTACCTTAGTCACAAAATAAAAAGAAAAGAAACTCAAAAGAATAGGAGTCCTGATGGTGAAAACCACTGTGTGACAGTGTCAAAACCAAAAAAATAAAAAGAAATGACGTATCCAAGGGTGAAAACCTATCTGAGGCACCTAAGGATGAGGTAATTGATCATCTCCCTAGCTACTTTCAATATATATCTTCAGTGCTTATTGAACCAACACAAACAATAAATTTGGGTACAAATGAGGCTCCATAAATGGCTCACTTGGCTCAGTCCTTGTCACAACAAGAAAAAGAAACTTGCACTAAGTTCTTACAAAAAAAGAAGATCAAATTTACATGGACTTATGCCGATATGCCAAGGTTGGACACTAATCTTATCATGCATCACTTATCCATATCTCTAGGTGTCAAACCGGTTAAGCAAAAATTAAGAAAGATTTATCCTCACATAGCTTTCCTAGTCAAAGAAGAATTAGAGAAACTCCTTGGTGTAGGATTCATAAGAGCTATTGACTATGTTGAATGGATATCAAACATTGTACTAGTTTCCAAACATGACAAATCTATTTGAATTTGCATAGATTTTAGAGATGTCAATAGAGCATTCCCAAAGGATGACTTTCCACTTCCCAATATCAACATGATAGTGGACATGACCATGAGTTATGAGATTTATTCCTTGATGGATGGTTTTTCTGGATACAATCATATTAAGATAGCTCTTGAAGATCAAGAAAAGACTACATTCACTTGTGCATGGGGTAACTATTATTGGAAAGTTATGCCTTTTAGATTAAAAAATGTAGGAGCCACCTATCAACGAGCTATGACAACCATTTTTCATGACATGATGCATAAAAAAATGGAAGATTATGTGGATGACACCTTGGCCAAGTCTAAGAAAAGAGACACACACTTAGATGATTTAGAAGTAATTCTAGACCGCATGGAACAATTTCAACTAAGATTAAATCCTAAAAACTATGCATTTGGTGTCACCTCTGGAAAACTACTAGGATTTATCATGTCAGCAAAAGGAATAGAGGTAGAACCTGAAAAAGTCCAAGCAATCATAGATATGCCACCTCCTAAAAACATTAGTCAAATGAGGAGTCTTCAATCCACAAGGAGGTTCATTTCATAGTTGGTAGATAGAGCTCAACCTTTTAAAAAGAACTTACACAAAGGAGTCAAATGTGTTTGGAATGAGGATTGTCAAAAGAGCATAGATCAAATCAAGAAATACTTCACAAATTCTCCCATTTAAATGCTTCCTATCCCAGGGAAACCAGTTATTCTATACATTTCAGCGAAAAAATCTTCCTTGGAGGCATTACTAGCTCAACTTGATGAACATAGGAAAGAAAGAGCAATATACTACATTAGCTGCACTCTTCTTTCATATGACGTTAGCTACACCAGCATTGAGAAAGCTTGCCTTATAGTGGTGTTTTCTTCCCAAAAATTGTGACATTATATTCTTGCGTACACAATACACCTCATAGAAAAACTAGATCCACTCAAGTATTTACTAGGTAAGGCTTCCCTCATAGGTAGACTTGCTAAATGGATGATGATCCTTTCAAAGTTTGACATAGAGTACATTGAGCGTAAAGTAATCAAAGGACAAGCAATAGCAGATCAATTGGTTGATTTCCCAATACAAGATAATGCACCTATTCAAGTTGACTTCCTAGATGAATACCTCATGTATATGATTGAAAGAACATGGAAGATGTTCTTTGATGGATCCTTCATGCAAAATGGTTAAGGAGCTGGTGTGTTTTTTGTTTCTCCTCATGGGTGCACGATTCCTAAGTCTTACAAGTTATTGTTTCCATGTACAAACAACATTGCTGAGTATGAAGCTTTAATAAATGGACTTAAGATAGCCTTAGAATGGAGAATCAAACTTACACATCTATGGGGATTCACAGCTGATAATCAACCAAGTCAATGATGAATATCAAACAAAAAATGAGAAATTGGTACCTTATAAGAAAATGGTTGATTCCTTGAAATGATACTTCACATTTGTCACATTTCAGCAAATCCCTAGAGCAGAAAACAAAGTAGATGATGCTATGGCTACACTTGATTCACTCCTTCAGTTAGGGGAACATGAATCTAGATTTGAATTCCTGGTGGAAGAGCTACATCACCCTATCTATGACTCCCAAGAAATTTAATTCATCTGTACCCTTGTTGGTCATGAGTCATCCTGTTATGGTGCCATTTACTCATACCTTTGTGATGGCATTATACTTGAAACCTTTAACCAATTTGAACGTAGAAACCTTACCCAAAATGCCTCTTGCCATTCCCTTATCTCTGGTAATTTGTATAGGAGGGGTCTAGATGGAACACTTCTTAGATGCTTGGAAAAGGAAGAATCTGACCAAGTGTTAGTTGACATCCATGAGGGCATCTATGGAGGACATTCCAATGGTCTTTCCATGGCTCGAAGGTTTCTTAGGGAAGAGAATTATTGGCCTACAATGTAGATTGATGTAGTAGCTTGTGAAAATTCATGGGAAAAGTGTCAAAAACATGGTAACCTGATACATGCTCCAAGAAGGGAGCTCATTCCTTCTATATCTCATTGGCCATTTCAGTGTTGGGCCTTTGATCTTGTTGGGAAGATTCATCCCAACTCATCAGATGGACACAAGTTTATTATCACTGCTATTGATTACTTCACTAAATGGGTAGAATCTATCCCACTTTCTATTACCTTGGGCAAGACAGTCTCTCTATTTATTCTGAACCATATCATCTGTCGATATGGAGTGCCTTCCAAGATTATCACTAACAATGGAGGCCAGTTCAAAAATAAGGACCTTAACTCTACAAGAAATTCAAGATTAAAAAATATTGGTCCTCCATTTACTTCCCACAAGGAAATGGTCAAGCAGAGACATCAAATAAAACCATTCTTAAAATCCTACACAAAACAATTTGTAAGAGTGGTAGAGATTGGCACTTACACATAAATCGGGCTTTGTGGGCCTATAGAATGAGTATTCATACTCCTACTGGGGCTACTCCTTTTTCCCTTACATATGGCATTGAAGTAGTGTTACCTTTAGAGGTCGAGATTCCTTCCCTTAGAGTTTTCCTCAAAGGTTCTAGTTACAAATGAAGACTACTGCACCATGAGACTTCAAGAGTTAGAACTTCTAGATGAGAAACGTCAAGCATCATTTGACCATATGAGGGTTTATCAAAAGCGCATGTCCAAAGCCTTCAACAAAAAGGTTTGCCCTAGAGAATTCCAAGTGGGAGATCTTGTCCTATGTGAAAATCCTAAGAATCAACATCATAGGGATCAAAAGGGAAAATTTGAACCTAATTGGCTTGGACCTTACATCATTACAACAACTTTTGGGATAGGTGCTTATTTATTATCTACTACAGAGGGAGAGTAGCTCCCTGATTCTATCAATGTCTTGCACTTGAAGAAGTTCTATCCATGATGCTCATTCTATCTGGGGGCATCCTTTGTACATACTTATTGATCCTGAAAAAATCCAAAAAAAATGATATATTGTCAATAATTCTAAAAATCAAAAAATGTCCTGAAAAAATGATCATCTTAGTGAAAACCTAGCCATAGGCGCTTTGATGTATCTCAAAAAAAAAATATTCCAAAAATACAAATAAATAAAAATAATAAATAAAATAGAAAAAGTGCCTTGGTGAAAACCTGAAAACATGCGCATTGGTAGCAAAAATACAAAAAAATTATAAAAAGTCATAAAAAATAAAAATAATTTTTTTTTTGCAATAAAATCCAATTGGTGAAAACTTGGAAACGAGAGCTACTTGAGGCCTTTGCACCCCTATTTCTTAGCACGTTTCCTCGACACTTAGCCTTTCTCCATCATGCCTTGTCCTTGTTGCCTTGGTTTGGAATTGGTCTTTGTCTTTGTCTAGGGGGCATAATTGTGTTAGCTTTGGTCTCTTGGATGCATTAGTCTTTAGGACACCTCACAAACGATGTTTTTCAACACCACCCCAAGTATGTTTTGATCTTTATTTCCTTATCTTCTTTCATGATCTGAATCAAAATTTTCTATCTTAAACAGTTGATTGATTTTGGGAAATTCTCTTTCTTAAGAAAAATTCTCTTCCTTCTCTTCATTTCTTTTCACCTCTTCCAAACTTCTATCTTCTATTCACTTTCACCCCATTTCTTTTCTTCTAATTCAACCTTGGGGCACAATCTTTCATGCTTGATGATCTACCTTGGTTCTGTGATACTTATATCTTTCATCTTACATCAAGAACCTTATTTTTAGTTCGATTTGATCAAATTTATCAATTTGCTATTTCTCCTCTATCTCAGTTTAGTTTCGATCATGAGGGGGCAGTACCTATCAAACTTCAATACTTGATTCAGCTTTATCAAACCTATCAATTGCTTTGCTTGGGGCTACCTTGATTGAGATTCTTATCTGGGACATGACAATTACTTATTTACAGGGGTGTTGGCCTTGTCTTTTTCAATCAGCTTATCTTTGTCTTGATATGTGTTCCCTTTCCGTCGATCACATTTCTGGGTTGTTTTGTGATCCCAAATCGATCTCACACTTCAACTTCATTCTTTGACTACATGTGTTCCCATAAAGATCACACATTAGTCAAAGAGGGGCAAATTTATGCACCCTAAAATGGTCGCCTAGACTTTGGGCCCCCATTCATCAATTTATCAATTTCCCAAATTAATGCCTTGCAATATTTTCAATTCAAATCAATTTCCTTGATCAAATCATAATTAATTCAAATATTTCAATATTTCCTAAGGTTTGATCATTTTATCCTAAGTTTTATTTAATTAAGAGAACATGCTCCCTTTTAATTAGATAAAGAAATCTTTGAATTAAATAATAAAATCACTTTATCCTAAGCCACATTTAATTAAAAGAACAAATCTTTTTTAAATAAATAAAAAATCTTTTAATTAAATAATGGAAACCACTTTACTAAAAATAATAAATAAATAATAAAAGGAAAAAAAAATAAAAAGACTTTTTGTCTACACATTGAATGCACACTTTCCAAGATGAGTGGAATCTCCTTTTTCCTCTTAATCTCTTCCACACATCTTTTTGCCTCTTAACCATGTCCATTGATTTTGCCTCTTGAGAATCTTGAGCACATGGACCAACCAAGATTTAATCTCCACCATTCCTCATTTATTTTGCCTCTTAATCTTGACCATCTATTCATTTCTAAATTCTTTATAAGGAGCCCTCTCCTTCTCATTTAGGCATGAATATTTTGTAGATCCAGGCACCTAGGCATCCAAACATCCCAATTTTAGAGATCCAAGATTTTATATTATTGTTATGATGCAGGTTTGGAGAGTAATTTTGGAGGAGAGTTTGAGCACTTGAGCTTGAACATTGCAACTTCTCTTTTCTTTTCTTCTTATCTCATGCCTCCATGGCAATCCATTTAGATTACTCTTGCACTTGCATGTTAGATTAGATTCATATTTAATTTAATAGAATAATCTTGCATGCGTATTTCCTTTCATAGATTAGTTTGCTTTCATGCATTGTTATCATATAGAATAGCTTCCATTTTTATTTTCATACATATTTGATGATCATGGAGACTAGTATTATTTCTTTTCCTCTTAAAATCTCTCATTTTATGGTGTACTTGCATGGGCACAAACTAGGTCTAAGGTGAGGGCCTCCATCATGAACCCTTGCACTCCATGAATAGAGAGCTATGAGTTACCATTTGAGACCTCAATCTTGAGTAATCTTGGATATAATGACTCAGAAAAGTGTGTCAACATTTTAGCACACAAGATCATTGCTGAAAATGATTTGGGAGGATATCAAGAATCCCATCCTTTGGTGCCTCTAGGAATTTTTCACCATCAGATTCATCTTTTTGTTTTTCTCTTATAGGATCTGACACTGCCACTAAGTGATTTTCAGCATCATATCTCTTGTTCTTTTTGTTTTTCATTTTGAGACTGAGAAAATTTATATCCTCCTCAGTCATGGTTTCACTCTTTACATTAGTGGAAGAAAGGAAGGGTTCACAAGTGTTTAGATAATAGGATAGGGAATAATCATTGTCAAAGGATAATAGACTTGTGGATGTAGGCTCATTCCAATCTATTAATTCAGGATGTAGTAAGGACAAAAATTCAATGGGTTCAAGAAATAGCACCGTGTTATTATCAACATTATTAACTTGCAAGATATTTTCCATTAAGTTTACTTCTAAATAGATGTTAGGATTATTAGAGTCATATTCATTATTATTAGAGTTCATGTTAATGTTATTCAAATCTAACTCTAGTGATCTAGCATTAGAACTCTCTCCTTATTTGATCAAGACTCTACGAGAAAATTTATATATCACATCTACCTCTATATCCATATTAGGATTAGAAAGGATATCTCATTCATATTCATGTGAGTCCACTTGACTATCATCAGAAACCCCCAAGAAGTGGGCAATAGTCAAAGGTACCTTAGCTTCTTGATTAGCATTGTTCATTACTTCTTGCAATGGTTCTTTTGAAGGTTCTTCATCAAAATGAGGTGTGTCATCAATAGGGATTCCTTGATCTTGTTCTCTTTCAAGTTCTTCTTCTGAATCTTGTTCCTATTCAATGTTTGTACCAAGTTTTGATAATGGATCTCCTTGTAAGAGTAGCAACCTTTTATAGGAAATAGGTTGTCCTTCAATCTCTTCTTCATCATTTGAGTCTCCTGATCTATCAAATACAAGACCATTTTCTACTACAAGATGTGATGTTGCTTCCTTGAAGCCTAATCTAGTCTTGACTTTTGGGTTTTTGAAATCCATGTGTATTGGGTCAACAAGTCCTTGTTTGGTTTGTCCCAAGGGTCATTTGCCTTTGTAACCCATTTGTTTCATAATCTCATAGCCTTTTCCATACTTATCAGTGGTTATTTCAACATTCTTGACAGTCTCATCTTCCTCACTTTCTTTGTAAATCCATTGCATGACAACTTTTTCTTCATTTTCTTCTTCAAGGGACACCTTTTCTTTGACCATTCCTATTCCTTCATGAATTTTTAGGGTGCTTCTATTAGAAGGTGTAAATGTTTATGAAGGTCTTCCTTGAGACCTAGGAGATATGGGGAGATCTGTGAGATACATTGCAAAACCTATCTTGTACTCACCCATGCCTATTTATTAAATGTTGATCTTCTTAGCAAAGCTCCGTAGGACCATTTCTTTAGATGTTTCTAGTTTTTCAAAGCTTTCTTTATTGTGTGGTACCATGGTCTCTATTTGTTTAAGATTGTTGTAATGTATGAAGTATCAGCTAGAATAGTGACCTCAACTCTATTATGAGGGAATTTTATGCATTGATGGTAAGTAGAAGGCACAACTTGCATTGATTGTATCCATGGTCTTCCAAGAAGAATATTGTAAGAAATTGGTAAATCATGGACTTGACATATTATGTCTCTTTCTACTGGTCCTACTCTAATAGGCAAGACAACCAATCCTTTGGAGGATCTTTCTTCTTCATCATAAGCTTTGATTGTTATCTTCCTTCTTGGATCAATAGCATGTTCTGAAAATCCCCACTAGTACATTTTGCACCATTTTTTGACGCACTATTGGTCAAATTTTCTACCCAACTCAGTCGAATAGTCAACCAACTAGTTTGTCACTATTTTTTTCATTGAAATATCGATCCATTGTTGCAACTGTAGAATAATCAATGCCCATATTGGTCGAAAATGAGGGCAATCTAGGCCGAAAATAACATTAGCAAGTGTTGGTATATTGGTTGATCTTTCGACCAATATAGATTAATATTGGTAAAAAATTTGGTCACTCTGACCAGGATGCCAAACTCACGATGGTCATATTTCAACCACATTTCATCGCACGTTAGACTAGGATGCCAAACCCAGGACGCCATATTTTGACATAGATTGGTCTATTTTTAGACCAAACTAGGATAGACTTTCGACGGAAATATTTAGCGGCTTTGACCAGGATGAGAAACCCATGACACCACATTTTGACATAGAATGGTCAATTTTTAGACCAAACTATGCCAGACTTTTGATGATTGCTAGTCAAAATTTTGACAAAATACAGAGTGTTTAAAAAAAATTGAAGATAAATATCCAGACTAATCACCAATGACATCCTGATCGGTGATTATTCTAGCTATTTATCTTTAGGTGTCTACAATCATTTTGTTGCTTGTTGCTAGCAGGTCCCTACTCATTCTATTTTCCAAACTGCTTTGGGCTTTAGCAATCCATCTGCTCTGCTCTACATGAAATTGTGGGTTTTTTCATTTTGTTTGAGCTATTTGAGATATAGGCTCTGACTTGTGATCTGTGAATTGGTAGAGCTTCCTCTTAGATGCCCACAACTCTTCAAATATATTGGTGTGAAGCCCCCAAAGGGTATTCTACTCTATGGGCCTCCTGGTTCTATGAAAACTTTAATTACTATGACAGTGGCAAATGAAACCAGTGCCTTCTTTTTCTGTATCAATGGACCTGAGATCACATCAAAGTTGGCTGGAGAAAGTGAAAGCAATCTTTGGAAGGCTTTTAAGGAGGCTGAGAAGAATGCCATGTCCATTATATTTATTGATGAGATATTACAGAGATTTGTCAGCGGGCTTGCAAGTATGCTATTAGAGAAAATATTGAGAAGTTGAGTTTCAATTGTGGCGGCTTTTGCAAACTAGATTTGGTTATGAATTTCTTAATGGTTTTTTTTCAACTAGTTTGTTAGAATTTTACATTTTTTGATTCAATTTTCCTCAACTTGTATCTTATTATTTCAATTTGTCATGTTCTCTTTCTACATGATAATATTGAATGTGAAAGAAAAAAAATTGAGAACCCTGAGGCAATGGATGAGGATCATAGTGATGAGGTAGCTGAAATAAAGGCTGCTCATTTTGAGGAGTCAATGAAATATACCCAAAGAAGTGTTAGTGATGCTGATATTCAGAAGTATCAAGCCCTTGCACAAACACTACAACAATCTTGAGGCTTTGGTTCTAAATTTCAATTTCCTGGTGCTTCTGTTGGTGCTTTGGATGTATTTGCTACATCAAATAATAAAGATGATGATGATTTATATAGTTAGGAAACTTAGTACACAATTGTCATCTTAATGAAGTGACAAATGTGTCTATTCTAGCAGGGACCTTCTGCTGACAAATAGCCAATGCTATTCAATTTGGCTCTGGTTGTTGCTTGTATGAGTTTTATCTATTCATTTGTTTGAGACTTTATTTAGTTTATTAGTCCTTTAGCTGAGGACTTACTAACTTGTAAGTCTTTAGAGAAATATTAACTATGGAAAGGAAATTTAGATATGGAAAATTTTTCTCAAGTGGTAGATAATGCTATGAAAACCTTGCTTTTAAAAAAAAAAATCCTATTGGAAAATATTCTATACTAAATCAATTCTACAACAAAGAAAGTCTAGTTCAACTAATTCTGACTGGTGATCTGTGAATTGGTAGAGCTTCCTCTTAGATGCCCACAACTCTTCAAATCTATTGGTGTGAAGCCCCCAAAAGGTATTCTACTCTATGGGCCTCCTGGTTCTGGGAAAACTTTAATTGCTAGGGTAGTGGCAAATGAAATCGGTGCCTTCTTTTTTTGTATCAATGGACATGAGATCATGTCAAAGTTGGCTGGAGAAAGTGAAAGCAATCTCTAGAATGCTTTTGAGGAGGCTGAGAAGAATGCCCCATCCATTATATTTATTGATGAGATATTACAGAGATTTGTCAGTGGGCTCTAGCAATCCATCTGCTCTGCTCTACATGAAACTATGGGTTTTTTCATTTTTTTTGAACTATTTGAGAGATAGGCTCTAATTGGTGATGCATAATTGGTTTGCATATTTGCAGCATGGAAGTAGTGTTGGAGATGTTGGTGGTGTTGCGGATAGAGTCCTTAACTAGTTGTTGACAGAGATGGATGGTATGACAACCATGAAAATAGTTTTCATTATACCTAATGGCATTGGCCTATTATACCCAATGATTCAATGGAGCCGATATTACAGAGATTTGTCATCAGGCTTGCAAGTATGCTATTAGCGAAAATATTGAGAAGGTGAGTTTCAATTGCAGTGGCTTTTGCAAACTAGATTTGGTTATGAATTTCTTAATGGTTTTTTTTGAACTGGTTTATTAGAATTTTACATTTTTTTATTCAATTTTCCTCAACTTGTATCTTATTATTTCAATTTGTTATGTTCTCTTTCCTCTATACTTTTATAGGATATTGAACTTCAAATAAAAAGAAGTGAGAACCCCGAGGCAGTGGATAAGGATGATAGTGATGAGGTAGCTGAAATAAAGGCTGCTCATTTTGAGGAGTCAATGAAATATGCCTGAAAAGTGTCAGTGATGTATTTGTTGCTACTGCTTCTACTGTTGCTGCTTCTGCTACTGCTTCGGATGTATTTTCTACAACAGATAATAAAGATGACAATGACTTATACAGTTAGGAAACTTAGTACACAATTGTCATCTTAATGAAGTGACAAATGTGTCTGTTCTAGCAGGGACCTTCCATTGACAAATAGCCAATGCTATTCAATTTGGCTCCAGCTATGGAAACTTAGCTATGGAAACTTTTTCGCAAGTGGTAGATAATATGCTATGAAAACCTTGCTTTTTAAAAAAAAAAATCCTGCTGGAAAATATTCTATACTAAATCAATTCTACAACAAAGAAAGTCTAGTTCAACTGATAGGTATGGTGTGCATCCATTTTATGGAGATCTGGCAAGACAATTTCCCCCACCAAGATGATGTGCATCCATTTTATGGAGATATGCTAAATGTTTTATATGATAAAGATCACTACAAGTTAGCCCTTGGCCAAATCAATATTGCTCGCAATCTCATTGCCAAAGTGTCCAAAGACTATATTAGGATGATAAAATATGGGGATTCCCTTTACTGCTGCAAATCTTTGAAGGTTTCTGCACTTGGACAGATATGTACCATTGTTAAGAGAATTGGACCGAGTTTGGGCTACCTCAAACAAGTGAGACAACATATGGTTATGTTCTTTTTTCTATCTATCCAGTTTTCACTAGCTACCATTCCTTGGGATATCTTGCAAGGGTTCTATAATTGATGGTCTATATTTTGGTGGGTGTCTTGTATGGTCCTATGAAATTTTTTATCTTGTCTTTTTTTTCAATCCTACAACTAGATTTTGATACGTGGATTGCTTGTAAGGAACTTTGATACCGCCATTTCAGTAGTTCTTCATATGATAGTTTTCTATGTAGTCCCCAGTCAAGGCTTTATTTGTAGATTTTCTATCTCAATATTAAAAGAATTAATTTAGTTAAATAAAGCTTTATGTCCCAAACACAATGACAACTAGGATGTGAATTTAATCTTTCTGACAACTAAAGAGTCAAAAAAGATAACAGATGGTTCAATATAACCTACAACTTTGTCCATGTAAGAGTTCAACTCTAAAATTTATGGTATGAAGACCTACAACTTGCAGCTAAGAATATGATACCGAATAATTATGACTTATTTTAAAAATTCAGGAAAACTTAACCATTTATGTAGCGATTACTTTAAAAAAAGTATACATGATCGATGACTCAATATTTGTAACCTCTTAGAAAATTTTCCTTTCCACTTCAATATCTTTCCTTGATAATTCTTGATCTCCTCAGAACCACTAGAAAACAAACAATGACAACAGAACTTGCTACTTTAGAAAATTGCATCAATACTTAACTTAAACATTACAGTCATGAAAGGTGTAACAAAATCTGATATGCTAATAGACAAACTCATTTTGCACAAAATGGCATTAAGCATGGATTTTGGTTTATATGTGGTACATCAATTCCTTCACCGAAGACATTATCTATTACATTTATAATTTTTTATTTAGGTTCCATAGCACTAGCATATACACAAAAAGAATCTGTATTAAAAAAAACATGGACACTACATATATATAAAAATAACCTGTTAAAAAAAAAGAGGCCACCGAGGACAATTACATAGGTCTCCAAAAACAACATTACCCAACTCTTTCTCTCAAGCCAAAGACTCAGTGTGTTCAATTTCCCAAATAGAGGAAATGCCCTAATCCTTCAAAAAGTGTTATTTCGACGAGTTCTGATCACTTGAGGGATAAAAAATTATCTGTTGAGTTGAAAAGAAAATCAAGTGATCAACAGATAATTTTCTATCCCTCAAGTGATCAGAACTCATCGAAATAGCACTTTTTGAAGGATTAAGGCATTTCCTCTATGACTCAAAATCACTCTGGATCTTCTCAAAATGAAAAACAAAAATATCTTTTTCACAGCCATTCTTCCCATATATCCAAACTCTAAAATACATCCCACAGATTTATTTAAATACTAAAAAATCCCCAAACTCTATCGCATGTTGATATACAAAAATTTCCTAGCCCGTGCCAAAAAACTCAATTCTAGTGCTTATACTACATGACTAGTGCCAAAACAGGGCTCTCCCAATCACTGACTATGACCCCAAATCTATAAACTCTCATGTTAAACATTGGTCACTTTACATGCATTTCTAATTTCCTGATTCAATGTCTCACCATGCACATCTTGAGAAAAAATCTTTTGTTGCTTCAACTTCTTCTCCACCATATAATGATTGTGTGAGATGTCTTTCCATGAAGATGCCCTGTCTGAATACACCTCCTGCACCGAAATGGAATACCTCTATAATCCCTTTATTAAATTATTGAGCTTCTCTTTGTTTTGAGAATAGTTTAACATTCTCTACTTAACAGGGCCAACCACGTGAAGGTGGAAGCTCATTTGGCCACTCCTAGGAACCTCTTATGACCCTTTACGACATTTTAAGACCTCTAAGATGTATTCATAGGGATCGTAAATGGTCGTAAAGGGTCATAAGGGGTCCTGGGACACAACAACTAAGAAACATAATTGTAGGCATCATGGTCACATTTTTTTGGAGACAATGTAATTGAGTGGTATACCCAGATGATGAAGAGAAACTTCTGCACCTCTAGTTCCAAGTTGTTCTCCATCCCATAGTGTCAACTTGGAATCGAAGGTGTAGAAGTTGCACTCCATCGTTTGGGTATACAACTCAATTATGTTGTCTCCAAAAAAATGTGACCATGGTACCTACAATTATGTTTGTCATCTATTGTGAAATCTTTTGCAGTCTGGCCTTTGTTGCCTTTGATGTGTCTTGCAACCTATGAAAAGTTTGAAATATGTTACATGATATAGATATAAAGATCACTAATTAGTGCATTATTACATTCTACTAGTAGTTAATACTATTGTATAACTTCTTCTCTCATTTGCTGGTGTAATTCCTCTTTGAGTATCCCCTTTCTCCTTTGCATCCAAAATGAACTCATTCCAATCCCTCACTAGAATAAAGGGAGGATGCTCGTACTTTGGGTTCTAGATGAGACTCCTTCTATATGAGTCCCTCACTGTCTTAAGATGTTTGGCAGCTTTTTCTAAAATTTCTAAAATTTTCTTTTGCTAATAATTTCTGTATTGACTCTTTTTTGTTTTTTCTTCAACATATTTATTAGATTAGGGATTTATGGGATATCCTCATGTTTATCTACAGCTATTGCCTCTATTTTTGTAGGTGCTTTTCCCCTATCTTGAACATCAAATTGTGACAAGAATATTAGTAAAACTATCATAATAACTCCAAAACCCTAAATAAAATAACATAATAATATAACATTTTTCAACTATCTAATTTGTATAATTTAAATAAGGTTTACCATTGCTGATGAATGGGTGTGAGGATTATCCTTGCGGCCTCTATCATGTGGGGGATCCATGTCACCTGCTCTTGTACTTCTTTCATAGTTTAAGTGAAATCCTATGCATGTCCACTCTTCATCTATTTGTGGATGGTAAGCCGAGCTAAATGATAGGTTAGTTCCAAGTCTTTTCCATAAGGTTTGCCAAAAATGGCTCATGAACTTACTATCCCTATCTGATACAATGCTTAGTGTGATTCCATGTATCCTTACAACCTCCTTAAAGAAAAGATGTGCAATGTAACTAGCATCATAGGTAGTTCTACATGGAATAAAATGGCCCATTTTAGAAAATCTTTCTACCACCACATAGAAACTATCCATACCTATTTTGTCTTAGGGAGTCCCACCACAAAGTCCATGCTCACACACTCCCAAGGCCTATTTGGAACTGGCAAAGGTTGGTATAGTCCTGCATTTCGTGAGCCTCCTTTAGCCCTTTGACAAATACCACACTGTTCCACATACTTTCTCACATCTCTTGACAATCTAGGCCAATAGTAGTACCATTGTACTAGCTCCATAGTCTTGTTG
Organism: Chamaecyparis obtusa; assembly: GCA_027943335.1. Classification (NCBI taxonomy): domain Eukaryota; kingdom Viridiplantae; phylum Streptophyta; class Pinopsida; order Cupressales; family Cupressaceae; genus Chamaecyparis; species Chamaecyparis obtusa. Next base: position 20,680 of record BSBK01014987.1, on the reverse strand, counting down.
ATGCCAAAGTGTCCACTTAGGCTTCCATTGTGCTTCTCCTGTATGAGATTCTCTCTCATGGACCCTCTAGGCACATACAACTGATTACCCTTAAACAAAAGGCCATTTTGAATAGTGTAATCTGAATACTCACTATGAAAATGGTTTTCAAAATTAGTGCATACCTTGTAGGCTGTGGAAAAGTCTTCATCTCCTTCATAGAGATCCTTAAAGCTTTATATCCCTATGCTTTCCAATTGCACCTCTTGGATAGTCAACAACTTCCTGCTCAAAGTATTTGCTACTTTATTGAGCTATCCCTTTTTATGCTTGATGGTAAAGGTAAAGGATTGGAGGTATTCCATCCATTTCAGATGTTTATTTCTTAACTTTTCCTGAGTATTAATATAACTCAAAGCCTGGTTGTCTATGAACACCACAAACTCTTTTGGGAGCAGGTAATGTCTCCATGTTTTTAGAGACTAAACTAGTGCATATAACTCCAAATATCTTAAAATTAAATTATCTCTAAGTTAAAATTAAATCATATGGTCACTAAGATAAACTAAGTAGCCTTCATATATTTTATGTCAAATCTTCCTTCCTTTATGGTCATATGATATTATTTTGATCATATATTGATCTTATTGTAATCAAATTTTGAATGTAAACCTTAATGGCAATTATAAGCCTTAAATGGAAATGATTGATAGTAGATTGGGGCTCAATTAAGAAATAAACATGAAGAGTTATTGTAAAAAAAGATGTAAACCATATGTATGTGCACTTGAGGCAAAGAGAAGTTACACCATATCCATATTAAAATATTAGTTACAATATGAAAATACTAAACTGACTAATTCCTGAGCTCATCTCCGCATATGGTCGCAACAAAGATATGCAATTACAATATATAGAAGGCATCATAAAAATATAATTTTGGCATTTTCCCTAGCCTAACATGTTTTGCACTCAAATCCTTCATTGCGGATAACTGGAGATGGGCAGATAGATGTAGATGAGTTTTCATTGACCCAACTAAAGTATCCGCAGCCATTATTTCCTTGTGAAGCCCAATCTACATTAGTTCTTATAATATAATGAATATAATTTACATTAGAAACATTAAATATATACACATTAGCAACCTTTTTTTCTATTTGGGCAGCACCAAAATTGTCATCTAGGGTTGCTTTGTGTCTGTGAAGTCTTCAACACACACTGCCCACCACCACATTGACAATTTGACACATTGACAAGAGCCATCGAGCCTATATCTATAATACACTACACCATCATTACTACATTTATTACATAAATATTATAACATATAATCATATGGTTATAATAATCATACATCCACCACTATTGTTCTATTGTAGATTCAAGATAACAGTTGTTAAAATAGATTTACATAAACTAATTAACTCAAAACACAAACCCTTTTTGAATAATTTAATTTTAACTTTGGTTGTGTTAAAGGAACTATGTTGAGTTTATTTTGTAGCTATTTAACATGAGAGTTTGTAGATTAATAGGAGTTCAAATTTTTATGGGAATGTATCATTCAATTGAGCATTAATGCCCATCTATATTTAGTGAGATGAACATAACTCATGTACCTCATGCTAGTGTGCTTGGACTAGACTAGACGTTATCCAACTGCCTATGAGGGTTGTCACTATTATTAATTGGTGTAAAAGGAGGACCGCCTGTGTGTTATAGCACTTTATATAAATACTCACTATTTGGATAATGTCTAGTCTAATGAAAAATATTGTATACAAGGTATCCAAGCACACTAGCATGAGGTACATGAGTTATGTGCATCTCACTAGTTATAGATGGGAAAATATGGCACACTAGTATCTATGAACTCCTATTAATCTACAAACTCTCATGTTAAACAACTACAAAATAAAGTCAACATAGTTTTGTTAATACAACCAAAGTTTAAATTAAATTATCTAAAAAAAATGGTGCCTTAGAGGGATAGAGGAAAACTTTTCTATAGAAGTTTGACTATTGTTTGTGAAAATGCCTCCAAGGAATGCAGGTACTACCAGGGAGATCTAGGAGTTGAAGGAGAAGAACAGAAGATTGCAGGAATCTTACAATGCACTTTTGGCTAGGCTTGAAGCACTGGAATCCAATCAAAGAAGAGCAACATATGAAGGTGTTGATAGTGAAGAAGAGGAAGAAACCCATAAGGAAGGGGAAGGAGAGGAAGAAGAGGAACAAATAGATCCTGAAGAGCAGAGGACAATCAGGATATTCAAGGCTATGAAGAATGAGCAACATAAGGTGAGGGGAGATATCCCTATGTATGATGGAAGTCTAAAAGAAGAAGAGCTTTTGGACTGGATTGCATGAATGGATGCATACTTTGAAGGTGAAGAGGTACCGGAAGATCAAAGGGTCAGATTGGAAAAAACAAAACTCAAAGGGCATGCACTCCTATGGTGGGATCAAGAGGAGGTAGACAGAAGGAGATGAGGTAAGCCAAAGATTGTCTCTTGGGACAAGATGATAGAAAAACTGAAAGGTGGCTTTCTTCCTAAAGACTTTGATGTACAAATGCATAAAAGAATGCAAAGTTTAAAACAAAGAGATTTAGATGTTAAAGCATATATAGATGAATTCTATAAACTAATCATAAGGTCAGGATTGGAAGAAGATTAAATTGTTAAGGTTGCTAGATATTTAGGTGGTTTAAGATTTAACATCCAAGATGAATTTGTGGCTTCTAACCCCAGAAGTGTGAAGGAATGTTACCAGTTGGCCCTTAGAATAGAGGAGAAATTGAAGAGGAAAAGTGAAAGACATAATAGCAAAAATAGAGGAGGTTCTTCAATGAGGGGAAAAGGAGGAAGGACAAATCAAGTTTGGGAAGAAAAGGAAAAAGGATTGAATAGGAAAATGCTGCACAGTCCTAGAAATGCAAACTTTTGGGATTTGAACTATGTTTAAATAGGTACAGTCAAGAGTGCTATTGAAGAGAAGCCAGTAAAAAACCATGTTCAGATGTGGATGGGTAGTGGGCAGAAAGAACTAACTATCAAGGCACCATATTCCTAAAGTATAGGTTCAGACTCAGACATCCAATGCCAGGACTGATTCTTGGGACAAGAATCCTTTCAAAGGTTGTGAACATGGTGCAGGGGCACCTAGAACATCCAAAGACTACCAGGAGTCCATAATGACAACCATGCACCTAATGATATCTAAAGACATCAATTGGAATTTATTGGCACCTATAATGGCCTATAAGGTCATTCCATGCAATGCAAATGGCAAATATGTAATAAGTCTTAAAAGGCCTAATAGGCCTTAGAGCCTATGATGGTATTTAGTGTTACAAGTTTATAATAGTTTAGATTTGATTTTAATAATGTTTAATAAGTTCATTTGGGTCACATTTCAAAGACTTAAGGCTTCATTATCTTTAAAAGTTTTAAAAACTCTAAATTTGTAATGTTGCAAATTCAAAAATTTGAAATGCAATAATTATTAGAAAATGGAGGGAATTGGATTTTGTTATGTTTTAGTGAAAACTAATCCATCCAACCGATTGGGATTGGTTGGGTTAGTTTTTAGGAGTCCATTAAATATGCCAAAGTTTCATTGTACGAAAGAAGAGGCCTGGTGTACAGACTGTACTAAGTTTTTGATAAATAAACTTCTTTCAAATGCAATTTCCTTTAGTTCTTAGAGTGATTTTGGAATCATTTTACCATTTTCTTACATTTCAATGCATTTGGAATAGTTAGATATTGATCCTAGACCACATCTATGCATTTGTGAGGTCTATACTTGTATTTTTTCTCAATTAATTCTGACTAGCAGAGTAGTTTCAGCCATTCCTTTGACAGTTTTGTGAGTTTTCAATTGAATATGGTCATTCCATGACCTCTGAGAACTGTAACACATGGAATGACTGAGTATTAACATGTACTATAGTTCCCTAATCCATTAATGTAATGAGAAGGAAGAATGTTTAGGTGATCACCATAATTTATAGAGGAAACTTAATGAATTTTCTTGGTATGATACAACAGTAGCCATTTGGTCTGAAGGAGGAACATAGATTATGATTTGGATCATCTTATAATGATCATCTAATGGTGAAACAACTACCTATTGGACCTAGAAGTGATCAGAGATAGGAGATTTAAGAATACCCTGAAGCTTCAGTGGTTACAACTGAAGCTCTTGTAGGCCCAACCAATTATCACAATAGAATAACAATGTCGATTCAAACCAAGGAAAATGGTTCCAACCAACATTGTCAAAACTCCTTAGTCTCTAAATTTCTTCAGCCACAGGATGATTCTTCTAACTACCAATTTCCTTGAATGGGATTTGTAAAGTTCCAAGTGACACTTTTCTTCATAGACATCAATTGGTTGCTAATATTTAACTTGATTCCCGATTCCCTTCAGGATCACAATCTTTCTCTAGTTTTAAGCCTACAACTATGTTCCTCCCTTCAATCGGTTATTGGATTTGGGTCAAGGATGTTCTGCATAGAATTCACTATTTTCTAATGTGTCACACTAAATCTTCTAACTAACTTTAACCACTCTATTCCAGCACTATCAACTATCATAGAGACACTCTAATCTAGTTGATCATGTTAGATTAGCATCATCTGGAATGGTCTAATAGTGGGTCCTTACAATGGCTATTGTCATTTAGAATTATTCAATGTTCTTGAGGCTTTCGAATTTAACTAAGCCTTGAATCTAGATTATTCCTAGGACGTTGCTGCAAGAACTTTCTTACTTTGCTGGTTAAACACATGGCATATATCTAACTAGGGCATCAATCTTGAAGTAGTGTAACTACTTCCCCCAAATCTAAGCACTTAGGTTATTAAAATTCATTTCCTCGGCTTGCTTCTCACCCAATGGCATTGGAGACCAATGGAGAAATTGCAAGTCAAGGTACACTCTCCATGACAAAGCCAACTGAGGAGTATCTAGGCTGGTCTGATAGAGAGTTTAGTATCTCATGAGCACAACACAAAAGTTTCAATAAAATGTTTGCAAAACTAACAAATGAGCTTCAAAATCATGGATGCATCGAAGGTTAAACTTGTAGAGATGTTCAATCTATCCACTCACTTGGAAAATTGACAAGGCATAATATATAAACAAAAACATACTCAGGGCAAATGAAATCTAATCAATGTAGTTACATGACCGTGTTTGTGATGAAAGTCAACTATTTGTTGATTGCACAACTAACTATGTAAAATAGAGATAAAACTAATCAAGTGAATATCAAGAATCATGAATGCATCAAATGGACTTGCAGGGGTGTTTAGTCTCTACATTCCCTTCATAACAGACAACCTAGCAAATACCCAATACATGATGCCCTGGCACATTGCTCACGGGCCCTAAGTAGGTAGCTGATAAAACAATGCCAAAAAAATGCAAAGTAAGGAAATCCTTACAGGCGGTCCTCCTTTTACACCAAATCACAGTGGAAACCCTTGCAGGTAGGTGGTCCTCCTTTTACACCAAATCATAGTGGCAACCCTCATAGGCAGGTGGTCCTCCTTTTACACCAAATCACAATGGCAACCCTCGCAGGCAGGCAGTCCTCCTTTTGCACCAAATTATAGTGGCAACCCTCATAGGCAGATGGTCCTCCTAAAACTCTCACCAAATAATAGTTCAAACAATTGTAGGCTCCAGCTCCTTCGTGCACTCCAAGTGAAAACCAAACAATGAAATGAGACACAAAAATCTTTTTTCTTTTTAAAGTTATGCCTGTGTTGGTCAAAATTTTAACCTGCATGGTATTAGTCTAAATTTCGACTAACACGGGCATGGATTAAAAAAAAAAAGGAACTTTTCCTTCTATAATCTGACCAACCTAAACCCTTTTAATTGATTGTCAAAAATTTTGGTAGAAAAATGAGGTCAAATGTAGTAGTGCCCAACTGTTTCACCAAATTATACATGTAAATGTTCAAACCAATGCCTCCATCTATCAAGACACACTTCACATGGTGTTTAAGAATAAGGACCTCTAGATGCAAAGGTTGATTATGCGGCTGGCTCAAAGATTTGTCATCTTCCTCGGAGAAAGATAGGTAATGTGGAGAAATTAGGTGACCAACAATAGTTTGGAATCTATCCATATCTAGATCCTTAGGTACATAAGTATTAAGTAAGGCTTGATCCGGGATCTCCTTATGACTAGGGGAGATTTTCAATAGCTCTATAATAGAGATTTGAGTAGGCATGCGTTACAACTAGTCCACTAGATTTAACTTAGGAGGTAATTCCAATTATTTAGGTGCTACAATTGTAGCTAGTGGGATTGATGTTGAAGCTCCTTTGAGAGTGAGCTTAGCTTGGTTCCTTATGAAAACATTAGAGAAATCAGTTCTATTTTGCACTCCTTTTAAAGTGATTATATGATCAGATGGTTTACATGGTTCTATCATATAAATTATGTTATCATTATCAATATAGGCGTAATTAATCCTGTTACTCTTGGAAAATTCTCCTTTCTCATAGCTAGGCAAAGGAGTTTGCAATGCTTTGTGATCATTTTTTGTATGATGTCCATCCACCTCAACTTTTCCTTCTTCAATTAAATATTGGATAACATGTCTTAATTTCACACAATTATTTGTTTTGTGTCCTTTACTGTGATGAAAATCGCAGTAGTCATTATCATTCCACCACCTTAGTTTTACTTCTAGTTCCCAAGATTTGGAGTCAGGAATCGTGCTTATCTTATTGTCCAAGAGTGACTTCAAGACCACTTCTAATGTCCCTCCCAATGGTGTAAATGTTCTCTTAGGTCTTGCTACCCAAGGCTCTATTCAAGTAGTTGGTTTATTAAAATTCTTGTTAGCCATTGGAGCCACTGTAGAATTTAAATTCTTACTCGCTTGAAGACTCGTCATAAGATTAAAGACTTTCAATTTTGGTTTCATGTTAGGAGTATCGACAACTCCATTGTTAACCATTTCCTTGTTCTTATTTTTTTATTTGTACTTATCTTTGGTGGGATAGTAGTTGTCTTTATTTTCCTTGTTGATAGTGATCTCCCCTTTCTTGATCAAGACCTCTTCAATCTTGATGGCACTATCTATCATCTTATCAAAACTTGGTGGTCCTTGTAATTGTATTGGAAAATTCATTTCAGGAACCAAGTTGTTTATAAAGATATCCATCTTCTCAGTTTTAGGTATTTTTCATGCATATCATGCGAAGATATTCCTCCATCATTGTAGGAAATTCAAGAATGATTCTCCCATCTTCTATTTGCTATTGCACAAATACAACATAGTCACAATGTGTTGGATGTTATACGAATATTGTTGAATGAATTTTTCCACTAGTTTTTCAAATGATTTGATCCCTGTAGGTAATTTTGAGAACAACTCCATTGCTTGTCCACCTAGACTTCATGGAAATAACCTCATGAGGTATGTTTATTCATGCATAAACTCCATGCTAGATGTGCAAAATTCCCTTACATGATCTTGAGGGTTGGAATTCTTGGTGTACTTTTCGCATTTCAGAATTGTAATGTATTGAGGAAATGGAATCATATTTAGTCCCTTACCAAAAGGGAAAGGACAAATATGCTTCAAGGAGTATTGTTTCATTGGTTTATCCTTTTCTTTCTTGAGTTCTTGTATTTTTGCTTGCATAGAAAGTAGTTGTCATGTCAAAATAGACATAGGAATAAGATCTTCTTTTTGCTTAAGCTGGTTCACTTCATAGTCCTTTGGTAGTTTCTGTTAGGAATAAGGTGTCTCAACCTTGGATAATTCTTATTCTTATTATTTATTTTATAAAATGTATTTCTTGTAAATAATGTAATTAATTATGAGTGTACATGTCTAGTTGGCATGTTGATGTGTCGGCATCTTGAATTGTTTAAGGAGATCATGGCTGAAATGGTTATGACGGATTCCTATGACACGTAAGAGCTATGTCTGGAAGACTCAATGACAGGTGAAGACATGTGGCAATTGATAAAATTGAGTACTGTACACTCTTCCCCAATCGTGGGGTTTGGGGCATCGGCCTGAAAATTTTTTTCGGGTTCCTATTTTCTCAGAGAATGGTAAAACCCTAATACGGATATCTTTGGAAGTTTCCCTAAAAAAGGAAGCACATGATATAAGCATTTTTAGGGTTGTGAAGATAGGAGAAGTTAGTTTATTGTTGAAACATTTTATGCTGCCGCGACTTGTCTTCAAGAGTTGGAAAAATCTTCTGAAAGAACTTGCATTGCAAGTGTATTGTAAACTGTAATAGTTTTGATTAATACACTGTGTAGGTTTTGGAGTGCTGGGGTTTTTACCGAAAGGTTTCCCTAGGGTAAATCATTGTTTCATTCTCTATTTTCTGTATGCATGGTATATGGCTGCAATATCATTGTTAGAGTAGTTAACAAATTTGAAATTGTAAGGATTTAAAAGAATTTGCACAATACTTTCCTTTAGAGATTAGTGTAGGAAGTTGTTTCCGCACCCGAGTTTCCTTACAATTTCACACCTTGAGAGGAAAGTTCTAGGAAGTATTTTTCCTTGTTTTCTTCCAAAGTTCTCTCAAGAATCTTATTAAATCATTTGGTTCTCAAAGCTCTTTGGTATTCTTGATCCGTAGGGTCTTCATCATCATCGGAATCATAGTGTACTTCACGGTGTCATGCTTATTCTTGGTTATTTATGTTAGGAATGGGAACATTGAGAGGGGGGGGGGGGGGTGAATCAATGTTCACTGTATTTAATCTTTTTACTTAATCTTAAATTGAACTTGAATACTTAAATACTGAAATGAACATCCACATAAACATAAAACATGAAATCAACACATAACATCAATATGGTTACGGGGAAACCCAAATAGGTAAAAACCCTGGTGGGAATTGACACCCACTAATATTCTGTACTAGTGTTTTATGATCCTTGTTAGAAGATCCTTAACCTTGTTAGGAGTTGCTTTACAATATGTTTAGTACAGTAAACCTTGTCAAGGGTCAGACCCTATTAGGAGTCTTTTACAATAAACCTTGTTAGGGGTGTGGATGCACTATCCTAGAGCTCACTACTCAAGTGGTGAAGGCTGCAACCTTTTGATCTCAGATACGCACTATATTTGCTGGATGAACTATCACTGTGATACTGCTTGTCTGATCAGTTCCTTCGATGTGTTGATGCTTTAACCTCTTGAAAATATCTAATACATCTTATAGACTCTTCACACACTTTTTCTCTACTTATCTCAACTCTATATCAACTTCCATATTAATTACAATGGGCGCATCTCATATTTATATGCGCATACAAAATAAATAACTAGGTCGGCCCTTTAATCGATTACATATAATGTTTCCAATTGAATTGGCTCAAGCGTGTTTAAAAAAAAACATAATTACATGTCAGAAATATAATTACAATAGGCACATAGCCATTACAACATAATAATATCACTGCAAATCAAAATGCCAACAGTCGGCTACTTACTTTGTTCTTCTCTGGCACACAATGGCTATGTAACTTCAACTGTCTGTAACTTGGTCATACTTGCATATCTAATCATGGGCTCATAGAATAAGCATGAATATAGTCTAACCAACTTATCTTCTAGGAAGCATACCATAAATCAGTCGTACGCATGTGCGCTAATGCTCTGAGCTTCAGGTACTCTGTATACTATCCAGTCTTCAACACTTAGCCAATTTATGATCTTCTCATTAAGTGCGCTGACTCCAAACTACTATATGACTTTGTTTCCATAATGACAACACTATACCAAGTCATAGACACCAGTATAGCCAACTTTCCAATAATATCCCCCTTTTTCATTGATGGAAACAAAGGAATATGGCCAAGTTGCTAACTGTTCCTTAATGCAAAAAACTTTTGTCTTATATCTCCCTTATAGATAAACTTCTATCTTATATCTCCTTATACATTTCTATAGCCCATATTCTATACATACTCCCCCTTTGATATTAATGACAAAGGTGCTTTAAAACTGTATCTACAACTACTTACTATGAGAGAACATTCAGATATGCTATTTGCAAGTTTTGGATCTCCTTCTTCCAAAATGTGATCAATAAATTTACAATCTGGAGATGGGCGCATAGTGCATACTGTAGCTTCTCCATCTTCTCCAAATCTATGCTAGGACCTTGATCATATGTCACCATGGTGGCATCGATCTCCTTGATATTCTGATTGAGTATATCTATTGAGGGCACAAGAGCATTCCTGAGCTGTGTTTGTCTTAATCTTATTTTTGACATCTCTTTCTCATCTTTTTCAATCTTATCCATCTGTCCTTGGTAGAAATTATTACACATGTTCACATCAATGGATGGATCTTCCACTAATTTCCTAATGCTTTCTATCATAGCTTCTACCTCTTGTATCTTCTTGTATAGATCACTACTCAACTTTTCCTGATTCATAAAGTCAATAATAATCTTTCTTCCCTTTACTGCAAACTCCTTCAAGGATGCTTGACTAATCTTTAATGAGCTCAGTTCAAGTGAAAAGTATCTAAATAATTCACTGAGCCTTTTCTTCAAATACTTCTCCTCTACAACTAGGGATGCAGATTCTTCCAGGCTAGAGAAATTACTCTTGAACTGTGAAATAATTGTACTCACATCATCAACGGAGTATACCTTGGACACTTTCTTGGCTCATATCCATAACTTCCTTTTTGACTCTTATTGTCATTGGTTCATTTTCTTTTCTCTCTACTTCTTCTTTTTGTTTTTCTTCTTATTTTTCTATTTGTTCTTCTTTCTTTTCTTCTTCTTCTTCTATTTCTTTTTCTTTATTTTCCTTATTTGTTATGTCCTCAATCAATATTTCTTGTTGATTAGGAGGAGTGTTACTAGATAAGTTCTTAGCCTCTTGAGTGCTTACAAATGCCTCTTCAAATTTTTCTAGATCCATGTCTATGGCCACCATAGTAACTTTTACATTGTCAATAAAGATAGAATCATCCTTGAGTGTCTCTGTTATGGGCACAGACTTCTCTACTTTTGTGAATGCATCAATTGCATGCACTGAATCTTGTGGACTTGTATATGGTACATTAGTAGTCTCTGAATCTTTGTAACCATTATGGGTACTTGAGCTATGGGTGCAGTAGCTAGATACATGTGCCTATTCATGAAGACCTTTTGAAATGCCTTCTATGTTTCCTTAGCAAGCAATTCATAATTCTTGTCCATTATGTGTAGGGTCCTTGACTTGGTTCTAAGATGTGGTTTTACTAAGCTCTACAACAAAGATTTCTCCTCTAGAGAACATATTGGAAGGGTTTCATCTAGAATCTTTTCTCTTATCCTTAGATCCTCTTCAATAGCCTGTCTCTTTTGGAATTCTAAGATATTCCATACATTATCAGGAATCATAGTCTTTAGTTCTAAGACTATTTTCTTAAACTTCAGCATATGTTTGACAATCATCCCATGTATCTTTGATTTTTCAATCTCACATTATTTCTCATAGAACTTTTCTACTTGATCTATCCTGCCTTCATCAATGATCCTTGCACTCAACACATTAAGACTAGGTTTGAAACTTACTTCAGGAGGTGCTTGAGTGTTCTTTGTGTTCCTTGTTACTCTCGAGGATGGATAACTAATGCTAATCTCTTTCTTCCTCCTAGGAATTTCCTTATACTCAAGAGGAGTAGTAAGGTCAACAGCTACTGTGGGCACAGAAGGAGTAACATCAATTTTACCCTTCTTGTCATCTAATTTTTCTATATTCACCTTCTTCATCTTAGGGTCCTTTGATTCTATCTTTGTTGTTGCTGCGCTCTCAATTTCCAAAGCAATCTTCTCTTCCCTTGCTTTTTCTAGGTATTCTTGAGATACTCCATGAATTCTCAAGATCTCCAAAGTTACCTTGACAACCTTTCTTTATGTTGCAATGCTGTTTAGAACTACATTAACTTCTCTTGTTCTCTCTTCATAGGTTCCCCATTTAGGTTCATTAGGGTCTTTGGGGGCTGATAGAAATACTTGTGCATATGCTTCTAGGACTTGTTTATCAACCTCATATCCAAGTGGATGGATCCATTTTGTCCTTGGTTCAACTGTCTCCATGCATGATGTGTCTGCCTCAACCATGAAGCAAATAGTATCTTTGTATTTTTAAACTATTTTCTCTAGAATTCTATATCTCATCTGTATTTTAGCATTGAATGTCTTTAACTCCAGTGTCATGTATTCCTTCAATGTACTCTTAGTACATTCCTTGAGAGATATCTATGGCATTGTGAGGATAGATTTGTCTAGATACAAATCAGACACTTTTCCAACTATATGGAAGTACATATATATGATTAAAGACCCAAATCTGAATATCTTGGTCTTGTCATGCTTGATTGCCTTAATGTTGTCAATTAGTTGTGCACGCAGGATCTCACATAGATTAAACTCTCCAATCTCATTCACAAGTCTTATAGCTACAAGAATTGTGGCCACAGACATACTATTTACCCTACTGGTGTGTTGGAACCTATAACCTAGTATCATGGACATCAATTTGATGTCATCTTGCTCAATAGGCTCTATAGTCATTCCGTGCCTATCACTTCTTGACTTAAAAGTTTTCTCAACAAGTTTCCTCACATCCTTTCCTAATAGAAGAATGATTCATGTCTTTTAGAGGCCTGTCATCTCATGAATTAGGTCGCCTGTAATCCTGACCGACACTTCACCTATCCAAAATAGGTCATCATGAATCCTGATAAGTAAAATCTTGATCTATTCCGATTCGTAGAACTCATATACCATACCATACTCTACTATAGGGTGATTATTCCACTACACATACTCATCCATGAATTTTTTGTCTAGTTTCATCATTGTTTCCATGTGCACCCTTATTTTGTTCAATCCTACTGGCTCTTTCTTACAGTATATGTATGCCCTAATGTCTTTGACATGCATAACGCCCATAGGTGTGCAAGAGAATGCCCCTTATATGTCAACCAAAGTGGATTTGAATGGCTGCCTCTTAAATACATATCTTTTCTTCTTTGCCACATCAAATACTATAGGAGTAGCCATCACTTACTTGTATATTGCTTTGCAAATGATCTTGAAGACTTCTGAATTGGCGCGATGAACTAGGGTTTCCACAACTGATTGAATGCATAGTAAATCACTTGATGAATCAATCTACAATCCTTCACAATAAAATAATGGGGCTCTTCTGCTCTCCAATCACTCTGAATTTGAATGCAATAAGACATTTACAAACTTCTGAGTACTTTAAAGTAGGAATCCTGCCATTAATGCTTGTCGTGTAAACTAGGCTGTCACTTGAAAATTTCTAACTTTCATTTTGCAAACAATCAACTAGTTCACTCTTGCACATAGGTTTGGCTAGCCTTCAAAAGCTTAAGTTCAAAGGTGCATACTCTGAGAGTGAGTATACCAATCGTGTAGGGGTTTAGAGCTAAATTAGCTCCCCCTATGACCCTGAGGGCCATTCATCCAGATGTAGAGGGTGTGTCCACTGCAGATGCATCCAATACATTCTCATCAACCTTATCCTTCTTTGCTTCTGACCAAATCAAGCTCTCATCCTCTGAAGCCTTCACAAACTTGACTTTTCCTTCGGGATCCAATACTGGTTCTTTAGGCCTTTTAGGGCTTTCCTAACCTTGCATCCTTGATCTACAAAACTTTGAGATATGTCCAGCCTTGTTATAGGAGTGACAAATGACTAGAGGCCTTATATTCCTCGGTGCATTGACATAGGTCACCATTTTACATTGTCTTGTAGAGTGACCATTATAGTTACATATTTGACATGTAACATTATGAGAGCTTCTTACATTTGACTGGTTCTGATTTCTCTGATTATACTGACTCTTGTTTTTCTGACTTGTCTTACAATTTATAGCTCTATGACCAAATTTATTGCATGAATAACAGTAACCATTAAAAGGTCTTACCTCAGTACAGTTCCTTGCTATATGTCCATGCTTGTTACATGCATAATAAGTGTGGTCTACTGGCTTGCACTCATTCTTATATGATTCACCATTATCTTTAGTTTGATCTTAGGTCTTCTTAGTATCAATAAAGTCTTTTTGTGCTTTCATTCTTGCTCGCATGTTGTCAATCTAATTTTGTGCTTCATTGTATCCAATGCAGCTAGTATCTCCTTTAGCTCTTCTTGCATACAACTCAGATTCTATCAAATCAGAATTGTTGTGTAATTTTTCAATGTGATTCTTTGCCTTTTTTAATTCAGATTCCAAGCTTTCTTTGTTGTTCCTTAGCTCCAAGATTTCCATGTTTTCTTGCCTTAATTCTTCATTGAGTTGAAGGTTCTCTTTGATATGTTCTTCGTAGAATTCTTGATTGTTAGTAAGCTTATCATCAAATTCTTCAAGCTGTTCTTTCAGGGATGAATTTTCTTCATTGAGCTTTTTGATCATAATCCCTAAATCATTGGTAGAGCATTATTTCAAATCCTTTCTTAGCCTTTTGATGACTATTTGAACATCACTGAATTTGTCCTTTAGTTCTTCAATTTCTTTTTCAGATCTGTCCAGGTCTTCAAGAGTAGCTTCAAGATTTCTTTTTAGATGTCTCATTTCTTCCTTTTCCATGATCTCTTCAAGTGGTTAAAATTCTTTGCTAAGGACCAGAGCTCTGATACAAATTGTTAGGAATGGGAACACTGAGAGGGGGGAGGGGGGGGGGGTTGAATCAGTGTTCACTGTATTTAATCTTTTTACTTAATCTTAAACTGAACTTGAATACTTAAATAATGAAATGAACATCCACATAAACATAAAACATGAAATCAACACATAACACCAATATCATTACGAGGAAACCCAAATAGGTAAAAACCCCAATGGGAATCGACACCCACTAATATTCTGTACTAGTGTTTTATGATCCTTGTTAGAAGATCCTTAACCCTGTTAGGAGTTTATTTACAATATGTTTAGTATAGTAGACCTTGTCAAGGGTCAGACCCTATTAGGAGTCTTTTACAATAAATCCTATTAGGGGTGTGGACTCACTATCCTAGAGCTCACTTCTCAAGTGGTGAAGGCTGCAACCTTCTGATCTCATATACACACTATATCTGCTGGATGAATTGTCACTATGACACTACTTGTCTGATCAGTTCCTTTGATGTGCTGATGCTTTGACCTCTTTCAAAGCTCTAATACATCTTATCAACTCTTCACACACTTCTGCTTTTCTTATCTCAACTCTGTAACAACTCTCATCCTAATTACAATGGGTGCATCTCATATTTATATGCGCATAACAAACAAATAACTAGGTCAGCCCTTTAACCGATTACATACAATGCTTCCAATTGAATTGGCTCAAGCATGTTTACAAACAAAAATAATTACATGTTGGCAATATAATTATAATAGGGACATAGCCATTACAACATAATAATATCACCGCAAATCAAAATGCCAACAATTGGCTGCTTACTATGTTCTTCTCTGGCATACACTGGCTGTGTAAATTTAATTGTCTATAAATTTGTCATACTTGCATATCTGATCATGCACTCATAGAATAAGCATGAATATAGTCTAACCAACTTATCTTCTAGGTTGCATACCATAACTCGGTCGTACACACGTTCGCTGATGCTCTGAGCTTCAAGTACTTTGTACACTATCCAGTCTTCAACACTTAACCAATTTTTGATTTTCTCATCAAGTGTGCTGACTCCAAACTACTATATGACTTTGTTTCCATAATGACACCACTATACCAAGTCATATACATGAGTATAGCCAACTTGCCAACAATTTCTTTCATGGTTATCATGTTTATCTTGATTGTCTTGTTTGTAATGTCTTTCATCCCAATGGAATTCTTCCTGGCTATTAATGTTTGTTTGTTCAGGTATTGATGTATGAGTAGTATTGGTGTAGTCCCAAATAGAGGATTGAGTCTTGAAGTTTCTCCTCTTTAAAATGTGAGCAATGGTACTCCGTTTGAGAATAGATTGTTTTCAAAATGGTAAGATTTGTGTCTTGTGTTAACCAAGAAAGCTTAGATTAAGAAATTTTAGGGTGTCTTGCATTAAAGTGGGTCTGAATATTTACAAATTTTTGATTGTGAGTCTAAGGATGCAAAAGTGGGTTTGACTATGTCTTATGGATCCAACATCAAAGGGTTTCAAAGTGCCTTGATAGTGAGTTGGGAACCAAAGTGCAAGTGAGTTTGTGATTGGTTTTGAAAGTTCTAGCATCAAAGGGTGTTAGAATGCCCTGATAGTGAGTTGAGAACTTGATTATAGCTAATAAGATAATGCGAATCCATAGTTTGGACAAATACAATATAGACCGTGCAAGATAACAAGACGTTCTCAGAAATGACTCTCTTGAAGGCTATTAGATGGATGTGTTTTGACAACATAATCTTACTAATGGACAAAATAGGTATTTGGAAATGTAAAATTTTTGGCTTTGACAATTACAAAAATGCTCTCTATCCCAGATGTGACACTCTATAGGTGACATAAATTTTTGGCCCTAGATGCAACCCAGGAAATACATGATGTGACACAGGATATGTAGTGGTCACCAAATGTGACTTAGGAAATGTGGTAAACACCAAATGCGGCTTAGGATTGACCAAATGTGACACAGAATGTCGGGTGTGTTAGAGGATTACCAGATGCGATTTTATGACATCTGCCAGTTGCAAGTTTTAGTGATTTTTTGGAAAATGGGTCTTCTTTGTTGGATTCCAGTGACTTGTAGGTGTTTTTAAATTCTTCATGTTTGTTCATTTGGGGGGATTTATTTGAAATTTATATTTAAAACACATCAAGCAATCATATTATGCAAATACACCTATCCTTCCCTATGCTAGGTAGATATTGATACCACTTGTTCACTGACTTAGGAACACACTCAAAGACTCCTCAGAGTATCACAGTCCAACCTATATTAGCTGATTAGTAACGCCAATGAGGGCTTGATATGGTGAATGTCTTGGGACAATTACTATTTGCCTCACACAAGTGATAACAACCTTTTGGAGGTGAACTAGGTAGCATCTAACATAAGGTTTCTAATAAAGGAATCCATTCATAACCATCTCCCATAGTCCCGCAAGAAGGATTGAGGCCATAAGCCCTATAGGAACTTGAAAATATGTAGTCTCCCAAGGGA
Organism: Chamaecyparis obtusa; assembly: GCA_027943335.1. NCBI lineage: Eukaryota > Viridiplantae > Streptophyta > Pinopsida > Cupressales > Cupressaceae > Chamaecyparis > Chamaecyparis obtusa. The sequence continues at coordinate 3,500 of BSBK01014987.1, read as the reverse complement.
GATTGAAGTAGCTCCGCTCTACATGAGATCCAAGTCTATCATTGGAATTGATCATCAATCTTCCAAGACAAGATGAATTATGTCTTCTGAAGTTTTCACCTCAAGGAAGTGTCAAATTTTATAGTGGGGTGGAAGAGTCAACTTAAGACTTGTCCCCACCTGGGTCATTCTTGGGAGCTTTTTTCCTCAACCAGCAGACCCTCTAAAGGTAATGCAATAAAGGAAACTAGATCAATGATTGTGACGTCTAGATTTTTGACTCTGCATGAATGAGAAGAGCATAATTCCTATCTCAAATCACCTCTCCAAGACACATCATGTAAATTTAACCAAATTACCATAATTTGACCCCAAATTGCAAGATAATTTTTGAGTTTTTGATTTTCCTCAAGGGAAAAGAGCATAATCCTCTAAATAGTTTGCAAATTGATTCCAACTTGTATTAATATTGTTAGAAAAACAAGCATGAATTTTGGTTGATTTCCTTTAGGTAACCTGCATACACTCATTAGTAGTTTGATATTATGAATTCTCTATCATTTCATCTTGCAAACCACTGTTAGGCTGTTTATAAATCATAGAAAATAACAAGTCAATCCATTAGGGGTTAGAAAATCCAAAAATTAAGCAAATGACCACATATGCAATCCTAAATTTGACTAAATGCGACACCCTTTCCCTAATTCGATTGAATTTCTAAAATATAACAAAGGAAATGAGATGCGATCCAAAATTTGAATAGATGTGATACCTGACCAAATGTGATATGAGAAATCCCAAATGCGATCTAGGAAATACAGGGTGCAACTGTTCTTCCTAGTTATGACCCATAGCCTGAGATGTGATTCCCTACAGGATGAAATACGATAAAAATCAGTGAAAAATGGCAGAAATTTGGGGCTTGGGCCCCACAGTGGGTGCTATAAATGTGTGTGTGAATTATTGACCTGCAAAGCTACAACACAACACTTCAATAACTCATTATATCAATTGTTAGTAAGATAAAATCAATCAACTCATAATAACAATTGAATCAAATTATTGCTCCCTAATTGGTACAAGTATGAAAAGGATTGTAAGATTTGCTCTCAGATTTAATCCTAAATAGTGACAATACAATACTAGGATGAGAGATTCAAGATTATTATGCAAATAATGAAACTAAAACTATGAAATTCATTCAAATTAGCCATTAGAGCATGAATTCATTTAATATTAGCCAAATTGAAATGTTTTCTAATTAGCTATGAGCATATGAAATCAAAATAACAACATGCATGTATGAATTCAAAACTAACTCTTCAACCTTGTTTGAAAATTCTCTTTTTATAGAATCTTGAGATTTTGGATGGTTAGGATGCATCCATAAGGAGTGGTTGAGATGCTTCCAAGCTTGATCCATGTGATTGCCTCTCATTGGCTTGAGGTGTCTTTGTTGTCTCCTTAAAGGTGACATGTCATTTTAGAGGGATTTAATTCATTTATTATAATTAATTACTCTAGCCATGAATTTAATGGGATTTATTTAATTAATTAGGCATAGAGGCAATCAAATTGATTTTTCTCAATACTTTGAGGATAAGTGCTTGAATTAGGAGATTTAAGTGATTTGATCAAATTTAATGAATTATGTCAATAATCAAGAATCAAATTAACATAATTAGGATTTTACCTTGATTTAGGACAAATAGGGCCTTAGGTTCTATTAGCCCAAATTTTAGGTGATTACAATACCCGTCTTATGCTAGAAATTTGGCTTTTAGGTGATTTCAAAATTGATCGATGAACAATATTTAGAGATAGAAAGACTTGGGTGGTTTTGATCATGTTGGGAATCTTTTATTAAATTTAATCTCTTTCTATCTTTGATTATAGTTATTATTGATATTCTACACAAAATGGGCAAGAAATATGTGCAATTGATTTATGTCTTTTCCCATAGTGATTTTCGAGTCAAGTTGTCAACCTTGAAATGATGCTTCTAAAATGAAGTACTACATGAACATTTATCCCTTCATTTTCATTATTTTTAAAATTTAGGGTTTATGGAATGTAAATTGGGACACTGATATTATTTTTAAAAAACCAATTTAATAATCAAAAAGAATATCATGATTCACTATTAAAACTACTACATAAAGGAGTAGTTTAAGACATTTTTAAAGATAAACTAATATTTTTCATAAACATTTAAAATATTATTTAATTATCTTGCATTAAAACTTAAAACAAATTAGTTTTCTTAAATTAAAAATATTTGGCTTAGACTTCCACCAGTTTTCGTCAAAGTTCACCTATCAAAAATTCTCGATCTTCAAAATTTGTCAATGGTTAGAAGAATAGCTTTGAGAAGGGTGAGCCAGAGATGAATGATGTACCCATTAACCTAGGCTTGATGGGGGTGAGAATGAAGGTCGTGATGACTGGGAGGGAATGTTATTCAATCGTGGAATAACTGAAGAAGAAACTTAAGGAGATCCCAATTCCAAAATCCACCTGCAAATAAGAGAAACTGAAGGAGGTCCAGAAAGAAGACTCTTTAAACTGGTATGAGGATGTTTATGATAAGCACTTGTAGCGTTTTTATGATTTTCCTTTTATTTCCCTTATGAATTTTCTATACATATTAGGGTTCCACCTATTCATATGCATAAGTAGAAGGCATTAAAGGTAGTAGAATTAAATGAGAAAAAAGCATACCTACCTAGAAGGTTGGTACCTTATAGTTTTCAAAAATATAAAATATCCTTCTTATTGGACATGAGAAGATACAAACCTTAGGAAAATGCACAAGTTTGGTTTCTCAAACTTGGGAATTTTCATGGTATTTCAGGTATTCTATGATATAGAATCAAGTCAAGATGATAAATTTGATGAACAACTTCTAGTCATTTTCTAGTAAGGATGAAGAGAGACTATCCAAAATCATCAACCAAGCCTACCCTAAAACAAGATATTTTGTGCTGCAGATGAATTTTATGGTAGATATAATGTGAAATTTTCCAAATCTCCTTAAACTAATGAGGAGAGGAGAATTGTGCACAAGAGATTAACCCATATGATCTTGAAAGTAGTTGCAAGATAGAGACCAAAATGTGACAATCATGACTTCTTTGTAAACATATTTTCGAGAAAGAAAGGAGGCCAACCAAAATCTATGAGGTAGGGCTGCTTATCCCCCTTATATCCTTTTGATTCAAATCTAGTTTTAAAAATTGATAATTTAGTTGAGAAAACTAGAGTGGGGATGGGATGTTTTGCATGCCTAGAGCACCCTAAAGAATTCAAATTCAAAATTCCTTAAGCTTGTTGATTTTTGTTAATTGTTGGTGAATTTTTTTCCCCTATGTCTAGTTCTGTTGGTTTTGATCTACCTTGTGAGATGTTGTCTTTTGGTTGTAGATTACCCCTATGTGATATGTTGTTCTACTAGATTATAACTTTGTTGTTGTTTGTTTCTTATTGTCATTTAGTTTGTTCTTGTTGAATGTATTTGGTAT
>BSBK01014986.1:2500-26166 GCA_027943335.1 Chamaecyparis obtusa | reverse complement strand
GGACCTATATTGTAATTAAATGCCTGCCTGGCCGACTTTTGGCTTAGCTGGCTATATATTGAGAGTTTGGGTAGATATTTAGGGGAGATATGATGGATATTGGTAGTAGCATGAGAGTAGAAGCATAATTGGATTCTACAAGATATTTTAGATCATATTTTTTATCTAATATTGTAATAGCAAAGCTAGTGGTTTGCATACTTGGAAACAAGGAGATTGCTTGGAGGCTTGCGAGCTCAAGTTCAGATCTGCCTTAGTGTTTCCAATAGTTACTGATGTGTTTCAGAGCTAGACTAGCTAGGAGATTGCTAAGATACTTTTTTATTTCATTGTATAAGGTTGTAACCCATTAGGCCCCCTCTTACTGCCAGGCATGTTGAATGAAATTATGTTTTGAAGCATTACATTGTTATATTCCATTGTGCTTGTTGTTGTTATAATCATCAGTGTAGGTTTGGACCATCCATTATTGGATCCTCCATCTCTGGCCAATTTCAAGTGGTATTAGAGCTTGAAGATATTGAGTGTGTAAACCAGTTGAGGTTGTTTGCACTAGGATCTTGTATTGAAGGTGCCTCTGAGAAGAGCTCGTGAGATCTCAGAGGAAGAACCTATTGGAGAATTCAGTCTTGATGATTTCAAGGCTTTGCAAAAACAAGTGCAATATTTGCAAGAGGAAATGAAAAATAATACTACCTTGAAGGATGACAGTGGTGATTCTGAAGAAGATCAATTTGAAGAAGCTATAGAAGAAGTCAGAGATCCAGAAGAAAATAGAATCCTGAAAGCTATGTCTAAGATTGGGAAAAGACCTAAGATTGAAGTTTCTACATTTGCTGGAAGCCTTAGGCCAGAAGATTTGATTGATTAGATTAATGAGATAGATGAATACTTTGAGTATGAAGAAATAGAAGATCCTGATAGAGTTCGATTTGCAAAGACTAAGTTGAAGGGTCATGCAAATATTTGGCAGAGAGAAGTTCAATTGGAGAGAAGTAGAAGAGGAAAAGAAAAGATCACTTAATGGAACCGAATGGTTGACAAGTTGAAGAAGCAATTCACTCCAGTGGATTGTGAATTGGAGATGTTTAAGAAGATGAAAGCTTTGAAGCAAACAAACAAATCAGTGCAAGAGTATACTGAGGAGTTTTACAGAATCCTGATTAGGACTGGTCATTCTGAGGCTAATAAAGAGAAGGTTGCTACGTATGTTTATGGCTTGAGACCTAGTATTCAAGAAGAGTTACTTATTGTTCAGATGAAAACTATAGGAGATGCTTATCAGATGACATTTAAGATTGAGGAGAAGCTAAACAAGAGGTTTGAAGGAAGACAAAATAATAGGAACAAAAGTGGAAAGACTAATGAAATAGTTGCCAGAGGAAATCCTAAGAAGACTGATGAAGGATCTGGCAGTGGTTAAGCTACTAATAACTATAATGTTGGATAGAGAGGGAGAAGGGGAAATGAGTTCACTTTTAATTGTTATCAATGTGGTGAACAAGGTCGTAGAAGTTTTGAATGTCCTAAGAAAAGAGTTGCATTAACTGCTGAAGAAAACATTGAGAATGCTACAAAACAAGGTGAATTTCTTCTCACTAGAAGGTTGGCTACATGTGTCCAAGAACCAGTATAAAGAAGAAATATGTTCAAAACTAGATGTAAGTGCAAGGATAAGGTATGTAATGTCATAGTTGATGGTGGTAGTTTTGAAAACTTTGTTTCAGAAGAAATGGTTAGTAAATTGAATTTGGAAAGAAGGAAACATCCTAATCCTTATCAAATTAGTTGGATACAAGATGTGTCTAAGGTTAGGATTGAAGAACAATGCTTGGTTAATTTTCAGATTGGATCTTATCATGATGAAATATTATGTGATATATTGCCTATGGATGCTTTTCATCTATTGCTTGGGAGACCTTGGCAATTTGATAGACATGTTATGTTTGATGGTCATGCAAATACATATGTGGTAATGCATGGTGGATCTAGGCATAAGTTATTACCTTTGGAGGAAGTCAGGGCTAAGGGATGTGGAGTTAACAGGTGTTGTCCTTATGAAAAACATCAGAAGAAGAGAGTTGATGAAACTATTCTTGTGGATGAAAGGAAGCTGAGTTTGAAAGGAAAAGGGAATGATATGGTTGAGGAACTTGTTGAGATTAAGAGGCAGATGAGCTTTCTGAAAAAGATAGTGCAGCAAATGATGGCACTAGTAACAAAGAGGACTGCAGATGATGCCGAGCTGATTAGTAAGTCTGAAGAAGATGTGATTCACTAAAGTGCTGGTGTAATCAAAAGTGGAAAAGATAGTTAGAATTAGTTTCAGTCAGTAGCATAAAGGAAAGATGAGAAAAGTGCAAGACAAGCTGATTTGTTGAGTGTGATAGTGGATAAAGTAAAGAAATCATGGAATGAAGGAATAGAGGAGATATGGGTTAAGAATAGATGTGGGATACCTATTCTAATTCCCTTCAAAAGTTCATGAGAACTTTCTTTTATTTACCTGGGGTGTCTGATGCAGGAGCATCTCGGGCTTAGAACAATCTTGCATCAACCAAAATATTTCCTATTTTCCGTTGTCTGCATTATAATTGTTGTATTTGTTGGTTTCATGGTGTGTGAAGCTTACATGATGTTTAGGACCTATTTTGGGACCTTCTCCTAAGATCTCATAAGGATTGGATGGACCGTTTCAAAGTTGGAGTTGTTTTACTTGTCGTCGGAACCATATTTTCCTACAGTTTTGGTGCTGATTGCGCATTGTGGTGACCTTGATCCTTAATGAATCAACCTTTTCCATCTTAGGGCCTTAAAGAGGACCTAAAATAATATATTTTCCCAATATAACAAGTCCTAACTCATTATGAGTAAAACGTTATGGCCATTTTTCTCAGGTACCTATTTTCTGGCAATTTTCACATGAAACATGGAGTGTTTCTTCTTGTGCGGTTCCGTGTGATGAGATGGGGCCTTGTGTAGTTAATGGAATGTTATTGGGTCATGTTTGGACCTAAATCCAAAGGTGTATTAATTTTTTATCATTCTTGCATTAGTTTTGGTTTACTCTTCCAGACTGGACCTATATTGTAATTAAATGCATGACTGGCCGACTTGTGGCTTAGCTGGCTATATATTGAGAGTTTGGGTAGATATTTAGGGTAGATATGATGGAGATTGGTAGTAGCATGAGAGTAGAAACATAATTGGATCCTGTGATATCTTGTAGATCAGATTTTTTATCTGATTTGTAATAGCAAAGCTAGTTGTTTGCATACTTGGAAACAAGGAGATTGCTTGGAGGTTTGCAAGCTCAAGTTTGGATTTGCCTTAGTGTTTCCATCAGTTTCTAATGTGTTTCAGAGCTAGACTAGCTAGGAGATTGATGAGATACTTTTTTATTTCATTGTATAAGGCCGCAACTCGAAAGGCCTTACAGCTGGGCATATTGAATTAAATTCTATTTTGAAGCATTACATTGTTATATTATGTTGTGCTTGTTGTTGTTATAATCAGCAGTGTAGGTTTGGACCATCCATTATTGGATCCTCCATCTCTGCCCTACATCACTTTTACATTGGAAGAAGTCAACCATGTGATCTTTTCACTCTCACCAGATAAATTCCTAGGACCAGATGGATTCACGATACTTTTTTTTTCAAAAAACATGGGATGTGATAGGGTTTGACTTGCTATTAGCAATAGAATAGTCCTACATAAATGGTGTAATGTTGACCCATTTTAATGCTACATATATTGTTCTCATTCCAAAAACCAAGCAACTAAAGACATTTGAGAACTTTAGACCCATCTCATTGTACAACATGATATATAAAATATTTTCCAAAGTCGCTTACCTCAGATTGCAATGCCTCCTCTCCAAACTCATCTCTCCTAAACAAGGGGGTTTTGTTTGTAAAAGAGAGACAACAAAAGTGGCTCTAGTTTCATATGAAATCCTATACTCTATCAAGGAACACCATATATCTACGTATGTTGTAAAATTGGATATGATGAAGGCTTATGACAAATTCAAATAGGACTTCTTGCTAAAAAATTTGGTAGCATTTGGATTGTCCAACAAATGGTGTAAGTGGATTCTTTCTTAGTTAAAAGGAACTAAGTTTTTAGTTATTGTTAATGGCTAGCTAGTGGGTCTTTCTTATGCAAATCAAGGAGTTAGATAAGGGGACCCTCTCTCTACCTTCATGTTCTTTATAATGGTTTAGGCATTAAGTAGGTCAATTGGTGCTAAGCATTTACAAGGTCTCTAGAAGGGGTTACAAATCCCACAAACCAATATTGTTGTTACACACTCTCTCTTTACAGATGACTTGCTCATGTTTAGGGATAGAAGGCTAACCCACATAAGTCTAAAGTTTATGTTTAAAACACTAAAGCTATAGTTAAGAAGAAAATTGTTCATATTTCTAGTTTCCAACATGCAGATATGTCTTGCACATATCTTAAAATCCATTTCTTCATGGGCAGTAACAAGTTATCCTAGACTGATCCAAAATTATAGATAGACTTAAAGCTCACACCTCTACTTGGAAGGATATATGGTTATTATTTTCAAGCCACCTTTTGCTGATCAGAATAGTTCTTGCCACCATCCCTAATTACTTCATAATAATACTCAAGGATCCAACATCTATAGAAAAGCAAATTGAAAATGTGATTAGGAACTTCTTATGGACAAGAAAAAATGAATAATGCAAAAAAAATTAGGTTTGATCTCCTTAGAAGGACTAGCAATTGACAAAGGGTTGGGAGGTGCAAGACTGCATGACATGACTATGAGTAATTCAATAGTGGGAGGGAAATTAGCTTTGGAGATGTACTCAAAATCAGGTACTAATTGGTGTAAACTTATGTAAGCTAAGTATTTAGGCTCCTTAGACCCCACTAGAATTTTCACTTAATGCAAATCCCCCTCAAGGATCTAAATTGTGGAATTTCATTACTACCTCTAGGGTCATTTTGACCTCCTACATTTCTTGGGAAGTTCATAGTGGAGAAGATGTAAACTTCTGCTCTTACTCATTGAGTGGCCTACCTCCTCTTTCATTTTATAATAATATGCATGATGTAATTCCAATATTTTCTCAATATTGGGGTGAGAAACTTATTATGTAGATTCTATAAGCTTAAACATAGGGCAAGAAAACTAGAAAGATGTTACCAGACTATAGATTTATTTGGAGCACAAAATGATATTTTCTAAACATTTATCCAAAAGAGTGGTTTTTATTAGTAAGGAAAAAGATAAGGTCATCTAGTCTCCTTCCAAGAAAAAGAAAAAGTACTTAGTCAAATCAAGATACCAAGCAATCTAGAAAAGAATCCAATAGGTATAGTCCCCTAGAGCATTCACCCTCTGCTGGGGTGACATGATCCCACCAAAGGTAGGGACTTTTACTTGGTTGGTTCTCAAGAAGAGAGTCCTAACAGCTCAAATATTAGCTTGATTATGAATTAATAATCAATTCACCTATGTACTTTGTGAGGAAAAACTTGAGGATTTTGATCACCTATTTCTTCATTTCTCATTTGCCCAGAAATGTTGGAACTTTATATTATCCAAACTTAATTTTTCCATCCCCCTTCCTTCAATAGTTTGGGATCTCTACCAATATTGGCCACTACTATATTCATACTCCTTTTTTGGAAGTATTTAGTGAATTGTCCCTTTAATAATAAATTGGGCATTATGGTGGGAATGGAACAAGTGGATATTCAATAAGGCTCCTTCCAACATTAAAAATGTGCAATCTACTATGGAAAATTCAATCTTAGAGGCAATTAAAGCTTATGTCCAAACTAATAAGGCGTTCTCTTCCATTTTCTCCTCCTAGGATGATTTTATCCTCAAGACATGGAAAGATATCTCAGTACCATTCTAAGGCTCTCTAATGAATACTAAGGTCTAAGTCAACATATTTATTATCAAATGAATTCCCCTAGCTCCATATTTCCTCAAACTCAAGTTTGATGGAGCATCGCATGGTAATCTTGGCACCTCTATAGTGGTTACTTACATTCATGATTCTACAAGTACCTTAATAGTGGCAAAATCTATCCCTCTTCCACCTAGAACAAACAATGTGTCAGAAGCTTTTTCCCTCCTTCATGGTCTCTCCCTTGCAAAATCCTCTAGAGCCAAGCATATCCAGATTGAGGGGGAATCTCTCATCATAATAGAGGCATACAAAAACCACATATGCCATAATTGGAAATACTATACATCCCTCAACAAGCATGGTTACTTCTAGATAAATTTGAATCTTTTTAAATCTCATATATACAGGCAGGGAAATTGATTAGCAGACTATCCTGTAAATATGGGTTTTGATTTGGGTCTAATGAGTTCTTGGTATGTAACTGATTCATTGGATATACCCCTAGATACATTAGAAATTATAAATAAGGAAATGGATAACACTACAAATAATGAAACAATCATTATTCGTGTAGGGGATATAAGTTATTGAAATACAAATTATCTAAGGACACTTAAGTGCATGTAAACAAGAAACATCATCAACTGTTTATGGGTTGATATGTTAATATAGAGTGTTGGTACTATCAAATTTAATCCTACCATGAATTAAATGTGGTTAATGCTTTAACCATTATGGTGTCTAAAGGCTTGTGTAGGGTGAAATGACGCTCTATCTACTCTTGTGTGTAGGATCTTTATGGCTCTGGGTTGCCGTCATTCCTTGCAGTCACCTCCCACATTCCCTTTGAATTCCATTTATTCATTCTTCCTCATTTTGGGTCTTTCCACACATGTGAAGTGACAATGCCAACCAAGGATGGGACTTCACTCTGCCAGATATTTTTATTACTTACATTTTTATGAGTGGTTGTAGGATGTGTCAAGCATTTGGAGTAACTTGTTGATGGTTTCACATGTGTGTCTTCATCGTACCTAGAAGTGCTTGATTTCTCATTGGAAAAGAACCTCTATATATTTGATGTCAACCTTTTCATTTGCACTTCCTATCTTTTTGGTGTTTGGTGTGGGTTTTCTCTCAAATCTGCCTCTTGATTCTTTTTTGCAGCAAATACTCATGGCACGCAAGGTTTGTCATGATCATGACTCTGAGGACAAAGGTAAAATTAATACCTATTCTAGATTATGTAATGGTTGTAGCAAGTCACATTGGGAATATTTGTCGTGGAACTAGCATTTCTTCATGCCAGTTCTTGATTGGGAGTTTCCTTTCATTGGGAATCTCTCAGACAATCTCCTAAGCTAGTTCTTCAGGGTTAATTGCCCAACTTTCAAAAGGTGTGTCAAGATCATTATCAGTGAGGAAATTCTTACCCCACAATCACGTTGGATAATATTCCCTTAGAAAATAATTTCTATATTCCTCTCTAATGTGTTTGATTTGCTCCAGTCACTTCACAACTTACAAATTGTGGCAAAAAAAGTAGTGAAAGGAATTTTCATACAAGATAATAGGTTTCTCTTTGTTACACAAAATTATTACCTATGGAAGGGCCATGGACACATTGGTAGCCTCTTCCCTTTCCATTTTCTATTGAAGGGTTGTGTTTGTGTTTCTCTATACAATGTGGCTAAAGACTCTCTAGAAATGTATGACATTAGCTTCTTGTAGATAGTCATTGACAAGCACTATCTCGCCATGGGAGATGAAATGGTTGAAATAGTCAAAAATAGGGTTGTGGCTATAATCGACTTGCTAGAGAATGAGCATGAGTTCCCTGAGCCACCGAGACTCCTTGCCCATGTTGCCCATGATCATGGACACAAAGCCCACTTTATTGCTCCAAATCAACCTACTCATGATAATGGGGGTACCTCACATCCTCGCCCATTTTTTTCCCACAAAGCTTCTCACTTGTGTTCTTCTAATGCACAACTAGATGACATGCAAGGGGTGTGTAAGAAGACTAGTGAGAAAATTATTTTAGACTGAGCAACGAGATGGAATAATGATATTTCCCTCTATTGCTTCTTTTTATTTTGAAACATAAGTTTTTTGGGTATTTTATTGTTAACAACCATATATGTAATTTGGGATTCACTATTTTGGGTCAAAATTATGGCCATATTTTGATTGTATACATGGGTCGGGATCAACATTGATATGGGTTTTTTTGGCTAGGACATGTTAGTTTTCATTTGGCTATTCAAGAGCCATGTATCGAGAGTAGAGTAGTTTTCACCTAGGTTTTGTTTGGAAAATGTTGGTTTTATCTAGCTATTCAAAGAGTCATTTACATACTATATATAACTCTTTACTTTATATATATAAAGTAAAGACCTATATTTTTTCCTTAAACAAAGGTGATATATATATATATATATATATATATATATATATATATATATATATATATATATATATATATATATATCTGTGTGTGTGTGTGTGTGTGTAGACACCGAAAAATCCTTTAGAAAATAAATTATTTTTGTTTTTTTGAAAATCCTTGATGACATCATCATTAATTAATTAATTATTTAATTAATTAATTTATTTTTATGGCATTAAATCCCTCTCTCTTAATTAAAAATCTTTAATTAAGGAATCTAGCCTAAAAATGTCATTTAGACATTATCCCTAATTTATTAATTATTTAATTAATAAATTGACCAAAAAACTTCAAAAATAAATTAATTTATTTTTAATTTATTTTTTATCCCAAACTTGGCCAATTTCCTTAAGACCACTAACCTCTTCCAAAATCTTCTAATCCCTTCTTAATTTCGATTAAAAGGCTAATCCCATCTTTTCTAACCCTAATCCCAAGGTTAAATATTTAATTAAGGTTAAATATTTAATTTTCATATTTATTGAAAATATTTTAATAAATATTCCTAAAACTTAAGCTTTTGGAATGAATAACTTTTATTCCATGAAACTAAGGAGAAATCTAGACTCTTCTAGAATCTTCTCAAATCCACCCTCTTCACCCATCCTAATCCTTTTCTTTGTCCTAATCTAATCCTAATCCTACCCTTAAACCTTTGTGCAATCCTAACCAAGCTTAAGACTTTCCTAAACCAAAGCAAAGTCTTTCCTCCCAAATATCTCAACCACAAAGCATTTATTGCTTCCCCAAAGTCTTCAAAGCCTCTTAAAGCCCATTCATTGCTCTTACAAGCATTTATTTGGAGAGTTATGAGCTTGGAGCCCCCTTTGTTGACTCCTCTTTGTCCTTCCCTTCATCCACTCACCTTGTGACATGTGTCACCTCCTGATTGGCTGAGAACTAGCACAGTCCATGTGCTTCCCTTTGAGTGAATCTTGGCCTCTCTTAAGGATTTCAATCCTGGCCATTCATTCCTCCTACCCCAAGCCTTAGAAATCCTATAAATACCCTCACTTCCTAAGGCAAATCATCCTTCAACTCTCAAAATCAATAGCAAAGTTATAATGTCATTTTCATTCTAGCATAAGCATAAAACTCATCTTTTTCTTAGATCATTTTCAAGCTTAAATCACATCTAAATTAGCTTAAATGGATTAACATAGATTCATTTCTTGTTTTAATCTTAGTTCTTTCTTTAAGCTTTGCATATTTGTGTGTTCTTGAGGCCTTTGAGGCAAAATAGGTTCCTCATATCTATTTTGTGTCATTTTGGGTCTTCTTGATCCTCAAATCATCATTTATTTGCATGCTCCAAGTGCTTGAGTTTGCACACCCACATCCCTCTATATCTAAGCATATCAAACGGTGCATGGGCGCATCCGTTTTAAGCTTAAACTGAGGTGGCTTTGATTTTAGTTTGTTTACCTTTAAATTTGATTTGATAATATGCTATGACGTTTGTTTGTCTTTGGCCTTCAAAATAGGTTTAGGTGCACTCACAAATCCTAGTCTACATTCTGGCACGCCCGGTGGGACGAGGAAGGAAAGGCCTAGGAAGAAAGGGGAGATAAATAACCTCACTTCTAAGAACAAATATGGATGATATGCAAGATGAGATGGAAATGCAAGATGCAAGATGCAGCTATATGCAAAGATGCAAGATGCAGCTATATGATAAATGCAAGGGACCAGATAGCTCCAAGTGCAAACGGGAGTGCACAACCTAGATTTAATATAGCAATGCTAGAGACCTGCCAAGGATACTGGGATCACGAGGCCTTGTCACCAGTGTTGCATAGGACTGACGCGGACTGACGCTAAACAAACACACAGGGTTTCCCCAACATCACACATGAAGCACAGAGGCGACATGGTGGAACCGATGCTGAAGGAACCACAAACACACAACTGACTCACAGGCAGAAGCGAAAGATCAAAAGACCTTGCCCCAGATTATCCGCACACACAGCACACCGTGATATAATGAATCGTGGTGACCCTGGTGGGATAATGAGAAGCCAAAAAGATTAACAAGACCCAAAGGACAAAAATCCAAGATCAAAATGATAACTCCAAAAAGACATCCTTTGCCAAGGAGAGAGATTAGGTTTGATTGATGGTGGGAAGATTGGTCGGACAGGAGGAACGATATATCCTCAAGGACCAGGATGGAAGATTAGGTCAGACAAGAGGAACGATATATCCTCAAGGACCCATGGGTTGGTGAGAGAATAAGTGTAGTTGTTCGCTGGCAAAAAGCTGAAGTTCAAGGAATAATCAGGATGAGCAAGGATAAGTTGACAATTGATGTTGCTGAAGCACAAGGCCCGAGTGGGACTTCAAATTTTCTGAGGCTGGGGATGGGACAAGATATTTGATCAAATGCTGCTGCAGGACGGACAAAGGTTATGTACAACAAGGAGGAACGATATGCACAAGGGATATGTACAGAAGCTCAAGATTGGGGATAGGAAGATCACACTCAGCGGGACTCTCACTAGGACGGAGACAAGAAGGATAAATACAGGGAGGAAAGCATTGTACAGGAAAGGGATAAGGATATGGTACAAGATATGGTACAAAAGCTTTGGAATAGGATATGGATTGCAGATGGGTTGGAGAAAGATGGAAGCTGAATGCTTGGGAGATAGGGGAGATGGAACTGCTGGGAGATTTGTTATGGGTGGAGGAAGAGGACGGTAGCTAAAAGGACAACTGAATAGATAAATAGCTCAGTTTACTATGTTGGCGCCTGTTTACCAAGTTTTCACCAACATACTTGTCCAAGGCGCTTGAATTGCCAAGTTTTCACCGTTGGACGATTATTTTCTCTTTCTCTTTTCTTTTTTTTCTTTTTTGCTTTTTTTTGCTTTTTTTGCTTTTTTGAATATTTTTGGATTTTTTGAGATATGCAGGATCAGGTTCAGGCATAGAACCTCTTCAGATGGATGATGTTGATAGGATCATTCAAAGGCTCACCTTCTGGTGTTGATAGCTGATAGGCGCCGGAGCCGAAGGATGCGGTGACAACATAGGGGCCCAACCAAGTAGGCTCAAACTTGCCTTTCTTTTCTCTATTTGCTAGGACCTTCTGATTTTCTTTAAGGACCATGTCACCGACCTGGAATTGTCTAGGATGGACCTTTTTGTTATAACTCCTTTTGAGTCGATTCTGGTATGCAACCAGGTGATCATAGGCTTGCTGTCTCTTTTCATCTAGCAGATCTAGCTGTGTGAGCCGGGCCACACGATAGTCTTCATCAGTTGTATAGTTCTTCATGGAGACGCGCAAGGATGGAAGCTCGACCTCGATTGGCAGAACAGCTTCAGCACCATATACAAGGGAGTATGGGGTGGTGCCTGTGGGAGTGCGATAAGAAGTACGGTAGGCCCAAAGGGTAGGATTGATTTGGAGGTGCCAGTCACGACCAGAATCGTTGACAACCTTCTTGAGGATTTTCAAGATAGTTTTGTTGGTTGCCTCAGCTTGGCCATTTCCTTGAGGGAAATATGGACTGGAGAAACAGTGATGGATGTGGAGTCTGGCACATAGATCATCCACATGCTGGTTTTCAAAAGGTGTGCCATGGTCTGTGAAAATGGTAGATGGTATGCCGAAGTGGCAAATGATATGGTAGAGGATGAACTTGGATATTTGGATGCCAGTGGTAAGGGTGAGCGGAATCGCTTCAACCCATTTGGTAAAGTACTCTGTGGCTGTTATGATATACTTGTGTCCATCCGAAGAGAGGGGGGTGATCAAGCCAACGAGGTCGAGGCCCCAACATGAAAAAGGCCACGGTGGTGCAATAGGCTGTAGATCCTGTGCTGGTGCATGTATCAAATTGGCATGCTGTTGACATGGGAGACATTTCTTGACAAATTCACATGCATCATGTTCCATTGTTGGCCAATAATATCCAACTCTAAGCAGCTGCTTTGCTAGAACCATGCCACTCGTGTGGGCACCGCAAATTCCAGCGTGAACTTCTTGTAAGGCCAGGACAGCCTCGTTTGAGTCTAAACATCTAGATAGGACATTGTGATACCCGCGACGATATAGGGTGTTGGCTACAAGAGTGTAGCGGGAAGCTCTGCGAATAAGGTTTTGGCGTTGGTTATTGGTGAGATGGGGAGATATGATACCATTTTTTAGATATGCATGGATTTCGTGGTACCATGGGGATTGGGGACCAACCAAGACACACACCATGTCTGCATCGGCGTTCTCATAAGCTGGTGAATGTAGCTGCTCGACTAGAAATTCATATTGTGTTGCGTCTCATGGTATTTCCAATAAGGATCCGATGGTTGCCATTGCATCTGCTGCTTTGTTCTGAAGCCTTGGGATCTGATTGAATTGTAGATGTAGGAAATGCTCTTTCAGTTTATCCACCAGCTGCTTGTAGGGTAGCAATTTTTCGTCCTTTGTCTGATACTCATCAAGGACTTGCTTGATAATGAGCTGTGAATCTCCAAAGACTTGTAGTTCTCTGATGTTCCATTGGATAGCTGTTTTGAGACCTAAGATGAGTGCCTCATATTCTGCAATGTTGTTGGTACAAGGGAATCCCAACTTGAATGATTTTGGAATATAGTCACCTTGAGGTGTGACGAATAGGATTCCTGCCCCAGAGCTATGGGATGTGTTGGAACCATCAAAGTATAGTTTCCACATAGGCTGCTCTTCAATCATGCACAGATGTTCATCGGGGAATTCCATGATTAGTGGATAGGCATCCACCAGTGGTGCTTCTGCTAGTTGATCGGCAATGACTTGCCCTTTGATTGCTTTGTGATCTACATACTGAATGTCAAATTCGCTGAGTAACATGACCCATTTTGCCATACGGCCTGTGAGGGTTGTCCTTGATAACAGATACTTAAGAGGGTCCACCTTTGATATGAGCTTGATTGTGTGGCTAAGCATGTAATGTCTAAGTTTTTGAGTGGCAAAGACCACTGCTAGGCATGCTTTCTCCATGGGTGAATAGTTAAGCTCATAGCCCACAAGAGTGCGACTGATGTAGTAGATAGCTCGTTCTCTATTTTCATCATCATGCTGTGCTAGGAGTGCCCCTAGTGCTGTAGCTGTTGTTGAAATGTAAAGGATGAGTGGGCATCCTGGAACTGGTGGTACTAGGATTGGAGCGTTAGCTAGATACTCCTTGAGCTTATCAAAGCTTCTTTGACATATGGGATCCCACTTGAAGTTGGTGTCTTTGCATAAGAGATGTGAGAATGGTTGACACTTGTCTGCTAGTTGAGAGATGAATCGCCGAACTGATTGAAGCTTGCCCTGTAGGCTTCTGAGCTGTTTGAGATTTCTTGGTGGAGGCATCTCTGTTATTGCTTTTACCTTTTTAGGATCGATCTCTATGCCTCGTCTAGAGATGATGAAGCCTAGAAGCTTGCCAGATGTAACACCAAAGACACATTTCTTAGGATTAAGCTTTAAGCCATAACGATTCAGACGATCAAACACACGTTCTAGGATGTTGAGCTGTTCATCCCTTGTTTTGGATTTTGCAAGGATATCATCCACATAGTCCTCAAGGATCTTATGGATCATGTCATGGAAGATTGCTGTCATTGCTCTCTGGTATGTGGCCCCTGCATTCTTTAGCCCAAATGGCATCATGTTGTAGCAGAAGGTACCCCATGGGGTTGTGAATGCTATTTTATGTTGATCTGCTTCCACTATATGAATTTGGTTGTAGCCTGAAAAACCATCCATTAATGATAACATCTCATGACCCGCTGTGAGGTCTACAAGCATGTCTATGTTTGGCAATGGGAAGTCATCTTTAGGGCATGCCTTGTTCAAGTCCCTGAAATCAGTACAAATTCTGATGTCGCCAGAAGGCTTTGTGACTGGCACCATGTTAGAGATCCACTCTGAATAATCTATTGCTCTGATGATCTTAGCTTGGAGGAGCTTCTCAAGCTCTACTTTGACGAGCAATGCTACCTTTGGATGCATTTTCCTTAGCTTCTACTTCACTGGCTTGACTTTTGGATCTACTGATAGATGATGAACAACAAGGTTTGGATCAAGCCCAGGCATGTGGGCGTATGACCATGCAAAGTTGATGATGGATTCCTTGAGCAAGGCACTGAGAGTGATTTCTTCTCCTTCTGTTAGGTTGACTGCAATGTAGGTGATCCTTGGACATTTTTCTGTTCCCAAGTTGATTGGCTTGGTCTCCTCTATGATGATCGGCGACTGCTCTGGTCTATAATCTTGGATAGGGGGAAGAGGCAAGGCTTCATCTTCTAGCGCCTGAATTGCCAGGTTTTCACTAGAAGATACGCCCTTTATTTTTACTATTTTGGAATCAGAATGTGCCCCAAGGGGGTTTTCACATAAAGACTCATGATGTTCTTTTGCTATTTCATTTTTGCGACTAAAGCTTGCCTCTTCCCCAAAATATCCTTCTGGGTGAAGCTGATAGACAGAGGTTGATGTTGGATCCTGATTGCCTGCTAGATCTGATGCCCCCATGAATTCTAGGAGTGCTTGTGCGCTTTGGAACTCGTCGATGTGTGCGATGCTTGGTTGGTCCCAATCTATGAGGTCGGGGTTTGTGAGGGGAAGATCTATGAGGTTAATGGAGAGTTGTTGGAGGACAGAAGTCCCCAGGAGGGTGTCGTCGGCAAAGATATCGTCGTAGGATCGGATGTCTTTCTCTTCGGGGATGTCTTCGATTTCCACGAGGTCATCCTGGCTATTCGAAAAGTTCACGTTGGTCATGTTAGTGCCCGCAGTTGTGGTATTGGGCTTTTTTTCAAGCAGGCGAGGGGTATTAAAGCCAAGTTCTTGCTGTTCTGGATTTTGGGATGGTATGATAGGAAACAAATTTCTGTCCTCTTGTGGTCCTAGACCACCACCTTGATAGTTATAGTGTTTTGTGACATTTTTGTAGGGGATTGGATATTTCTCTTTGAAGTACTCAAGAAGTTGTGTGTCACGTGATGGGGGATCTTTGTATAACCATTTGTTAATATCTGGATCCATTTCTTTGCTGTTGATGGTACCATGAGACTCAAAAGTCATGTTTCCGATTTGCTTGAGCTTATAATGTTCCTCAATAGGCTTGTTTTGACAACTTGGGTGCCCTTGAGTATGTGGATCACGTGGAAGAGCTCCTACAGCAAATGCATCACTGAGGTTGTATTCACCACAACCCCGGTTGTTGATCTTGACGGATGATAAGGTGGAAGAGAGGATGGTCTCTGGATCGCGATGGGATCGGGATGAGCTAGCAATAGAAGTACCAATATCGGTTCCAGGACAATGAGTAGAATGAGGGAAAGATGCTTCCATCGCAAGGCAGTATGCGAAGGGGTTTGGATCAGCGTGGATGGTAACCTCAGTGCCTTGATGTGGAAACTTGATGCACTGATGGTAAGTAGATGGTACGGCCTTAATGGAATGGATCCATGGACGACCGAGGAGGATATTGAACGGTAGGTCGAGATCAACAACGTGGCAGAGAGTATCTTGCGTTGCTGGGCCTAGCTGGATAGGCAAAGTTATAGTACCTTCAGAGGTACGCTCCAAGTTGTCATATGCTTTGATAGTGATTTGCTCATGTTGTATGTCGGCCTCCGTGAACCCGATCTTCTTGATGAATTTTAATGTGCACAAGTTGAGGGCTGAGCCATTATCCACTAGAACTCATTTGATGGCAAAATCTCTGACCATGACAGCAATGCGGAGAGGAAGAATATGGTCAGGAGCGACATCTGGTATATCAGATTCTTTGAAGGACAAGGCACATGCTGCTGATAGGTGTCCCACAAGAGTTTCAAACTGAGTTGTGTTAATGTTCGTGGGGACATGACCTTTTAGAGCTTTGTCCAGGATCTCCTGATGAATGGGTGATGTGCGGAGCAAATCCAAGATAGATATTTGGGCTGGCATGTTCCCAAGATGCTCTATGATATTGTATTGTGCACTTGGTGCATTATGCTGTGTTGCACGTGCATTTGATGCTGGCCTGGTGTTAGACTGTGCTGTGGATGCAGTAGATGTTGGCCTGGTGTTAGACTGTGCTGTGGATGCAGTAGATGTTGGCCTTGGAGGAGCAGCTGATCTCGGAGGAGCACCGGCAACAGTTATCCTACCACTGCGGGTAGTTGCAGCACATTGTCGATCCGGCCCTCTGACGTGGATGGTATTGATGGTGGGCTCATCTTGGATGGGCTCAACTTGAATTATGCATCCGACATACTTGTCATAGTTGATGTAGGCCGCTGTGTGATCTTCTTGCTTGCCTTTGCCATGATTTTGGGGCTGATTGGCGTTGGCTTGATTCTTCCCGGTATCGTGTTGAGGGAACACATTTTGATATATTTGCAAACCGGCGTTGGGTGAAGCTTGAGCTGGTGCATCGACCTGGATTTCCTTGCGATCGATGAGATCCTGGATGTAGTGCTTAAGCCGCATGCACTTCAATGTTGTGTGCCCCTTCACACGATGGTAATCATAGTATTCATTTTCTTTATACCAATCAGACTTTGGTGCGTTGTCATCCTTCTGTGCGATGGGCGGATATGTGATCATATTTGCCTTGGCTAGCCGATAAAAGATCTGATCCAGAGGCTCACCCAAAGGTGTAAAAGTCCTCTTTGGATTGTTCTGATTGTTGGGTTTGTTCTGCCTTGGGGCAACGTTAACTGCATTAATAGGATTGCCTTGACGTGCTGGCTGTTGCTGTTGGTATTGCTGCTGATACTGTTGCACAGGTGGTTGATGAGCTTGAGGAGGCTGCTGATAAATAGGTGCTTGATATGCGGGAGCTGGTGGTTGCTGATAGATGGGCGCTTGTGGCGGTTGGTATGTTTGAGCTGGTGTAGGACTAGCCACAACGAATTGTACATTATTAGTGTCAGTGGCTCCATCTGTAACAACATTCTTGTTACGATTCCAGTAACGGGATTTATCATTGTTGGGTTTGTTTTTGGAATCATCCTTGAAGTGACGAATAGTGCCTTCGTCTAGGAGAGCTTTCTCGATGCCTATGCCTTTGCTCTTGATGTCTTGGTATGTCTGGAGACAGTTCATTCGCATGTGATGGGATAGCTTTGGATGCAGGTTATCAATGAAGATCTTTGTTAGATGCTTCTCTGGCGGCTGATATGATAACCTGGTTGTAAGATTCTGCCATCTTTGCAAGTATTCTGCAAGGCTTTCTCCATCTTTCTACTTTGAGTTGCATAGGTCTAGCAAGGACAACTCATTCTCCACATTATGGGCATAGTGTGTGATAAACTTCTCAGAGAGTTCAGCAAAGGTTTTTATTGTCCCATGGGGTATTTTGTAAAACCACTCAACAGCAGTTCCTCCCAAGCTCTTGGGAAACAGGCGCAGGAGATAGTTATCACTGTAAGCCACTTCTTGGCACGCCATGTAGAACTCTTTGATATGGTTTACTGGATCTCCTTTCCCCCCGATACTTGTCGAACTTGGGCATCTCAAAATGCTTGGGGAAAGGGATAGTTGCTATGGACCGATCGAAGGGATATGAACACACCTCTTCGAACTTGTATGTTTTATTCTCTGTTCCACTTTGTAGCTCCTTTAGAGCATTTTTCATTGCTTCCCACTCAGCATTGAGTGGCGAGGGAACTGGAACTTCTGCTTGTGATGGAAGCTGTGGAACTGGATATGATGCTTGCTGTGGATAAATAGGTTGGAACTGATTTTGGGACAATGGTTGTTGGGGATATTGCTGGTGTGGCATAGGGGGATATTGTGGTAAATGATATGGAACCGCTTGATGTTGTTGGGCTGCTTGCTGTTGTTGAACTGGCGGTTGTTGTGGGACTGCTTGCTGATATTGGGCATTTGGACCTTGCTGTTGTAACTGATGGGTGGGAACGTGTTGTTGCTGGGGGATGATAGGGATTTGTTGCTGAGGCTGATAGCAAGGGACTTGCTGTTGTTGAGGAATGATGGTTGTTTGCTGAAAGGGGACATGTGGTTGCTGTGGGGGAGGCTTTTGGAATGATGCTGCTTGCGGATATGATGGTGGTAGTTGTTGAGGTTGGCTTTGGTTTTGGCTGATATAAGCTGGGTGCATGCCTGCGTTGCTTAGAGGTGGAACAGATGTGGGGAAGCTAGAAACAAAGGGTGATGGGGTAAGATAGCTGGGGAAAGTTGGCTGTTGAGGTGGTGGAACTTGCTGGAAGGTATTTGGGATTTGGGATGAATAGCTTGAAGCTGGCGGTGTTTGGGGTAGTTGCTGTTGTGCTGCTTGGGTGAAGGCGGTTTGTTGACTTGCAACCATAGATGTAGGGGATTGAGATGGGATCCCCCATGCCTTCATTTCTTCTTGTGTAAGGCCCCACTGAGAGCTTGTGTTAGGGTGTACTACAGCGGATGATGGAATGGTAGGAGCAACGGGAGCTTGGGACACGAATGATGGTTGAGAGAAAGGAGCTTGTTGAGGTTGTGGTTGAACGGATGCTTGTGAGGAGGAAAATGAAGGAAACACCCAAGAGAAAGATGAGGTTGGAATGGGAAGCGATTGCGCTAACCCCAAAGAAAAAGGTACAGGTGCTTGGGGGGTGAAGGGTGACGGTGCTCCTTTGATGGTGAAAGGCGTTGCTTGACTTGCGGATGGTGGCGAAGCTTTTGGTGTAAAAGCTTGCATGAGAGGTGGAAGCTGACTTTGGTTTAAGTGTTGGTTTTGGGCTTGGGCAGCCATAGCAGATGATGAAGCAAAAGGGGTATGAGATGAAGCAGATGGTGCCTGCAGCTTGTGTTGCGGGACTGGTGAGGCTTCCTTGCAAGAAAAGGGGAATGGTTGAAAAGCTCTTGGGGTGTTTGCATGATAGGATCGGGGGAACGGAGAGTATGCTTGTGTTGGAACTTGGATTGTTTTGATGGGATGCGGCGGATAGAGAGATGGTGGGATGGAGGTATTTCTGGGCAGATAGTGGGCAAACGTGCTTTGCTGATGTTGCGGTAGAAGGGCATTGGTCGCTGGTGGGCTTTCTGGAGGATTCACAAATGCTCTGGTTTGCCAACAGGGATGAAGGGATGTTTGGATCTTCACATGGGTTACTGGCTTGGATCTGGGGATTGTAGGTCATCATGGCGTTAGTGAAAAGTTTGGGATCAGATGAGGTTGTTGGTGGATAAGGATTCATGCTTCTTCTTTTCCGAGATCTGGTCTCAACAGGCATGGAGATGCAAGTGCTAAATGGATGCAAGATGTTTGGCTAAAAGATGTTGATGGATGCAAAGTTGATGAACTTCTAAAGATGATGACTTCTAAGATGCAAATGCAAGGATGGATCAAGATGGCGATGATGGAAGCTGGATGGAACTGATATGGATCAAGATGGTGGAGGAAAGATAGGTTGCTGGTGGAAAGTTGGTGAAAGATTACTGAGTGGTCAACAAATGAGCTGCTATTTTTTTCCCAATGGAGGATCAGTGATAGGATTGCGTCAACCTAAGATAGACTGATGATCTTCGGTCAATAAGTTTCTTATCAATACACTCCAATCTCTTGCTCGAGATGATGGCTATGCAAGGACAAGGTTTGATTTCTTTATGACAACACGTTGTGCCAAAAGAGGATGATGGTCTCTGATCTTGGATAAGGGATAGGAACAACTCAAAAGGGTAAACACTAAGTGTTGGTGGGTCTCTAGGTTTGGGAGCAAAAGATGATGGATCTGCTGGAAAGATATGGAAAGCTGATGGGGGGATGCTGGTGGAAAAGGTATTGAAGGGTGAAGGGACAATGCCTCTATCTAAAGGGATAATGCAAATGACAAGGATTGATTCTAGAATGCTGGTAGGAAGGTGAATGCAAATGCAACTTTTATGATGTTTTGAAAATGCAACTAAGGTTTTGATGCTGATGCAAAGGATGAAACTAGGATGAAACTAAGATGCAAGGCTGTTTTGAGACAAGATTTCAAGATCCGAAGATGGAACAAGACATGAACAAGGAATTGGCTAATTTTCTGGCTCAAGGTTGACAAAGTGATGGTTTAACTCAGAAACGGAAGGCGAACTGTTTGATCGCGGGCGTTATGGGCAATGTTCTCAAGTCTGGTTTGGACTTCTCTTCTGCTTGGTTTGCTTGGATAATGGCTTGATAGCTCTTGGTGTTCTTCTTGATAAGTTTTTGCTCTTGATAGCTTGGGATTTGGGCAACTTTGCTTTAGGATGTTTGTTCTTGCTGGGCATCACTTGGAAAAGAGACTTCTGATTTTGAGGCAAAGGTTTCCAATGGCAAAAGTTAAAGTCCAAAGCAATCTCCGCAAGGGACAAAGCAACCTTGCGGGATACAAACAAAGGCAACTGACTCTAACAAAGCTTTGAAAGTGTATGTTTCAACAAGTGTTTTCACGGAGTCTTTGACTGTCAAGCACTTCAAACAGATCTACCTAAGGAAGGTGAGTATCAAAATCGCTTGCCCACAGCTTGGTATCCCCCAGAAGGGAATACAAATGGTGAGTAATCTTGAGGCGACCCGGTAAACCCCTTGGAATCGGTCCTTGCACAAGGATTTTGATACTTTCGGATGTAGATAGGGTAGCTTTTAATTTTATCAAGTTTTTAATAGTTCCGTGGTGTCTCCATACCCGATTTTGCTGATCATCCGTGACTCACTTAAGAGCCCTTGCCAATTATGCTGGGGGAGAGGAATGTTTACCATCCCCAGACACGTGTTTGGCACGAACACCGGCGATTAGGAGATGTAAGTGATTCTTTTGGTATTCACTTATTTGTATACCAGCCGGGAGGGATACCGTTTTGAGGTCGTTCTCGAGGAGGAAGCGCTTCTCTTGGACAGGCCTTGCTAAAAGCAGAACAGGTGAACTTGTCCAAGTTCAAATGTTCCAGTTGCTTACTCTAACAAGGATTATGCACAAATTGAAAAACTCCTACATGCACATCAAGCAGATTTTGTTCATTTTCCCCAAATTTGATTAAGTGATGTTTGAACTTTGAAATGAAGACACTCGTGATTAGCTTTTGATTTGTTCCTTTCCCCAAAATGTAAATGAATTGAACGTTTGCAAGTTTTTTCCTTTGTGCATTCAAGATTTGATTAGCGAGTTGTTTTAAGAACTTTGAAAAAGCTTTGTTTTGTCCCTTAGATCACTCAAGATTGAATTTGTTTGCTTGCTTTGGAAACTGAAACGAAGAGGGAATAGAGTTGTTTGTTCCTTTAGTGCATTCGAGATTTGGTTTGCTTTTCAAATTGACAATGACACTCTAGGACCTAAGTTCATTTCCTTAAGTTTCATTCAAGATTGAGTCTGACCTTTGCTGTAATAAAAGAAATGAAAAAAACTAGTCTTAAGCAACTCAAGACAAAAACCAAAAGCGACACTGTCCAGCTTATAGGCGACGCTGGAAAGTGCAGAGGCGACATTTAATTCCTACAGGCGACATTCTGTACCTCAAAAAGGTGACAAATAAAAATTACAGAGGCGTGATTTCTTTTGTTATAGGCGTGATTTCTTTACGTGCAGGCGACAGAAGAAGAATTCTAAGATGAAACAAAAATTGTCAATCACAGGAAAATCTCAGTTATGCAGGCGTTAAAACAGAACTCATAGGCGTCATTTCTTTCTTCAAAGGCGTGAGTTAATTGCATGAAGGCGTGACTGAATTCCTTGTAGGTGACATTTCTTTTGTTGAAGGCGACATTTCTTTGTTTGAAGGCGACATTTAATTGCTGTAGGCGTCATTTCTTTTCATGAAGGCGACATTTCTTTATTTCCTGCAAAAAACAAGCATATAAAGTATAGTTTCATCAAAATGATTGTGGTTTGAGTCCCACCGGGCGTGCCAAAATGTAGACTAGGATTTGTGAGTGCACCTAAACCTGTTTTGAAGGCCAAAGACAAACAAACGTCATAGCATATTATCAAATCAAATTTAAAGGTAAACAAACTAAAATCAAAGCCACCTCAGTTTAAGCTTAAAACGGATGCGCCCATGCACCGTTTGATATGCTTAGATATAGAGGGATGTGGGTGTGCAAACTCAAGCACTTGGAGCATGCAAATAAATGATGATTTGAGGATCAAGAAGACCCAAAATGACACAAAATAGGTATGAGGAACCTATTTTGCCTCAAAGGCCTCAAGAACACACAAATATGCAAAGCTTAAAGAAAGAACTAAGATTAAAACAAGAAATGAATCTATGTTAATCCATTTAAGCTAATTTAGATGTGATTTAAGCTTGAAAATGATCTAAGAAAAAGATGAGTTTTATGCTTATGCTAGAATGAAAATGACATTATAACTTTGCTATTGATTTTGAGAGTTGAAGGATGATTTGCCTTAGGAAGTGAGGGTATTTATAGGATTTCTAAGGCTTGGGGTAGGAGGAATGAATGGCCAGGATTGAAATCCTTAAGAGAGGCCAAGATTCACTCAAAGGGAAGCACATGGACTGTGCTAGTTCTCAGCCAATCAGGAGGTGACACATGTCACAAGGTGAGTGGATGAAGGGAAGGGCAAAGAGGAGTCAACAAAGGGGGCTCCAAGCTCATAACTCTCCAAATAAATGCTTGTAAGAGCAATGAATGGGCTTTAAGAGGCTTTGAAGACTTTGGGGAAGCAATAAATGCTTTGTGGTTGAGATATTTGGGAGGAAAGACTTTGCTTTGGTTTAGGAAAGTCTTAAGCTTGGTTAGGATTGCACAAAGGTTTAAGGGTAGGATTAGGATTAGATTAGGACAAAGAAAAGGATTAGGATGGGTGAAGAGGGTGGATTTGAGAAGATTCTAGAAGAGTCTAGATTTCTCCTTAGTTTCATGGAATAAAAGTTATTCATTCCAAAAGCTTAAGTTTTAGGAATATTTATTAAAATATTTTCAATAAATATGAAAATTAAATATTTAACCTTAATTAAATATTTAACCTTGGGATTAGGGTTAGAAAAGATGGGATTAGCCTTTTAATCGAAATTAAGAAGGGATTAGAAGATTTTGGAAGAGGTTAGTGGTCTTAAGGAAATTGGTCAAGTTTGGGATAAAAAATAAATTAAAAATAAATTAATTTATTTTTGAAGTTTTTTGATCAATTTATTAATTAAATAATTAATAAATTAGGGATAATGTCTAAATGACATTTTTAGGCTAGATTCCTTAATTAAAGATTTTTAATTAAGAAAGAGGGATTTAATGTCATAAAAATAAATTAATTAATTAAATAATTAATTAATTAATGATGATGTCATCAAGGATTTTCAGAAAACAAAAATAATTTATTTTCTAAAAGATTTTTCGGTGTCTACAATATGTATGTATGTATATATGTAT
>BSBK01014985.1:0-34569 GCA_027943335.1 Chamaecyparis obtusa | reverse complement strand
GTTAGGAAGGTTTTGAGCATATCCTAAACCCCCTAGAGACTTTGGCAACCCTTTTTTGGACCCATTTACCCTTACCTACGAGATTGGATGGATCTTGACCCTTACCCAACTTCACCTTTCCTTCCAATCAAGCATTAATCATGGGGGGACAAGGAAAACCTAGTAGACCATGGAGTCAAGACTGCATTTATGATTGGTGGGTAGGTAGAATTTGGGGCCTTTTTAGAGGGCCTTGATAGAATTAGAGGGTGTTCACCCACTCTCTAATTTTAGAGACTTTAGGGTTTTGGAAAAAGGAGGACAAGTGGATTAGCTCTTCTCAACTATCAATTTCTATCACACTTGTGAAGGTAGGTCTTTCATTTCCATGGAGGTTTTCTTATTTTTGCTCAAAAGACTAGTTTGTGTTCTTGCTCTTCCATGTGATTGAAGTATATCCATGTTGTGCTATTGTGTTGTATGGGAAGGGAATTTGATGTTGGATTCATGCTTTTCCTTTTTGTTTTGCTTGAATGAGGGTGTTCATGTTATGGCAGTATGACATTACTCACCTCTTTGGGAAGAGGAAGAAGTGGCTTTGGGTGAAGGGGTTAGTTGGGCTCTCCATGAGGTGAGAGTCTCTTCTCTTGGAGAAGAGGGAAAAATTCATGGTGTATGGGCACCATGAAGCCATTGCAATCTTTGTATCATAAAGATGTTGACAAGCATTGTTGTGTATGTAAGATGGATTTGTAGCCTTGAAGAGGCAATGAGATATTCTTGTTGAGGAATTTGTGGAAGCAATGAAATTATCCCCTTGGAAAAGCCCACCTTCACCCTTCTTCAATGAGCTTGCAAAGTTCATTTGTGTAGACTTGGAGGGAGTAACTTGTTGTTATTGCATGTGTGTAAAATTGTGAGCATCTTGTTGTTTTGTTGCACCCCGTTTATCCTTGGTTCTCCAAGCTTGGGGGTGGTCTCATAAGAGACCTAGGTTGGGTGGTGAGCACCCATGGTTCTCCATTTCTTTGTATTGCAGGTTTGGAAGCCAAAGATTCATGTGGAAAAAGCTTGAAGAAATCCCCTCCTTGATGTGCTTGTATCAAAACCTCATGTGTTGTTGCATTGTTGATCTTGAGGAAGATTTCTCCTCTTGTTGTAAATTGTAAAGTTGTTACTGTGTGTGTGAAAATTGTACCTGATCTGTAGACACAACACTCAGTAAAACATTAGAGGTTAGTGATAATCAAAATCGTGCAAAATTGAAAGCTATCTAACCAAGTGATTTACTGCCTTCTAGTAGGTGCGAGATTGATGTTCTCAGATTGTAATCGAGATCAGTGACCTAGATGACACCTAAATGAAGGATTTGAATGCAAAAGATGGATATGAAATTGAATACAATTAAGCTATTTTTTTTGGATTTTATGATGCAATAAGAATGATAAATTGATATGATATGAATGCTATTGAAAACTGATATGCTATGCTAATCTAACAATGATATGAAATATGAATGCAAAAATAAGATTGATCTCACAAAGATGTCGATTCGCAAGAGCTTTGATTCTTCAATTTCGATTCTCCAGCGTGATTGTGCAAAAATATGAGATGATTTTGTGAAGAGCTAAAGCCTTAATTTATAGAAATCCAGGGCTTTGGAGATGCATGGATAAAAGCCATAAATCACTCAAATTAACTCATCTTGAGTTTTGAGTTATCTGATCATGAAAGATAGTTAATTCTCAAAATCATGCAAAAACATGCAAAAATAGCTTTTTAACTCAAATTAGAGTTTAGATCAGCTTTTTGAACTCCAAAAGGATGTTGAGTTCCAAAAAGTCAATAACTTGCATTGATTTTCTAATTTGGAGTTTAACTGTTTCTTTTGAATATGCATAATAATTAAGAATTAAATAAATAAATAAAGTGATTTATCCTCAACTCAACTAATTTTTGAAATAAAATAATTAATTTATGGGTTAATTAACTATTTTACCAAACTTTTATTAAAAATTATATTATTAAATAATGACAACATGCTTTAATTAATTAAATAAGAATTTAATCAATTAAAGATAGGAATTTTGATTTATTGTCAAAATTAAATAATACAATTAATAATAGATAGAATTAAATTTAATTACTCAATTAAGTGGCAAATATTAAATCTAATTAATTAAATATGAAAATATTCAATTAATCAAACTTAGGATAAATGTGATTTATCGCCAAATAATCATTAAATTAAAGATAATTAAGATAATTAGGAATATTACTAAGAATATTCCTCGATGCAGAATTTAAGATAATCAATTATGATTCGATGATGTTAGATGTGCCTTAGATTAAGACTTTGATGTCGATTTCGTTCGAATTGTCGATGTAGGAGATTAATGAACTTATAGCCCATTTTTGGGGTATTACATTTTGCCCCTCTTTGAATTACTGTGCGGAGTGTAGTGGTTCAAAGATAGTATGTGTTTGATAAAGATATGAAACTGATTCAAAAGATAAACTGATCTCAAGATAGAAACCAATTGAGAGATATTGAGATAGGAGGTCCTGAATGACCAAAGATAATGTTCACTGTAGCAACGATGAACCTATGATTGTGAAAAAGTGTCAAAATGCCTGATTCTGAACCTTAGGATTGATAAGAAGTGAGTGACCCGTTCTAGACTCGATTGTCTTAGCAGAACTAGTAGGTATCACATCTGAATCCCTCAGTTGCTGAAGAACCAAGGAAAGAACACTATTATCGGATGGTTGCAAAAAATGATACAATTTACAAGATTAGAAGAATACCAGATTTATATGGATCGATGAATCTGATATGCCCCAAGTGATGATAGATTTGCCCTGAGTGATGAGGACTTTTGATGAATCAACGACTAGACGTGATTGTTTGTCTTGATCACTGATGAAAGATATTGATAGACTTGATCGATAGAATTTGATTTATAGACTTTGAATGATGTACAATACCATGCCCCCTTCGGGATTAAAATTGAAATCTAACAAGAAAAGTCAGCGTTATAGTTTAGAAGCATGTTAATTGATTTGAGAAGTGTGGTGAAACACATTCAAGAACACATTCTGCATCATTGGAAGGTCCCAAAAGACCAAGTTTGACTAGGTTTGACCATGAGTTGACCATGGTTGACCAAGTTGAAATTTCATTAGTGTGATGTAAGATAATCAGTTGAGTTGAATACTGGATTTCTGTGATGATTAAAGGTTGATTATGCAAGCAGTGAATAAGATAAATGATCTCAGATTTGAATTTTGATCCCGAAAAAGGATTCTACTTGCTATTTCATTGGAGGAACCTTTGTGTGAGATTCAGCTCTTGTTAGACTGGAAGATGCGATTTGAAGAATCGTTTAAGCATTGGAGTTCATTTAATCATTGTGAGCTCATGCAACATGCAAAATGAAATGAGACATGCAAAATGAAATGCAACCTAAGACCGAGGACCTAGTCACTGATTATATGTCGATTTGTTATCATCCTTGAACTTTTAGGTAACCGGATAAATCAATACAATGCCCACTAGCTACGAAACCATAGACATATGAATATTGATTTGTAACGCTCAAGAACCAATACAACATCCCCTGGCTAGGCAACCATGGACATATGAATATTGATTTTATTTTTGGAATGTCAGATTAGATATAAGCATCAAAGCATAAATGCTAGGATGACCTGAATATCATGTCTATTTTGATATAGCAATTTGTATAAGCATCAAAACATAAACATCGTGATGACCTGAGTACGCCTTGCATTACAAACACATCAAACTGTCAAGAGATCATTCTAAATCCAATGTGAATTACCCGTAGTGACCCTTTATTGTTCACATCCTTAGGCAAGATTGCGTTCCACAGTAGGAGAAAGAACTTACTCAAAAAGATAATAGTGAGATCAAACTTCCTTGAATTTTCTAGGTATCAATGGTCGAGGTACGCATGGCCATCCAATTCGAGATAGAGGCTCTTACAGTCAGACACCATTTCAATCCGGATTTTCCAAAGTTGTTAGATTTTCACATACGAGCAGAAAACAAAGAAAAGATTATGCCCCCAGTCATCACTCTCTAAATCCTATAAAAGACATCATCGAAGAGCTCGAAGGGACACAATATGCAAAAAAATCTCAATGCGAATCAGTAAGCATACAAGGAGATAAAAGCATGTAAAAAGCATAGATTGTTTTCAGTTGAGTTTTGATGTTTGATTGCGTTGTAGATGCAAAATACTTTCTGGAGACAAGACTGACTGACTGACTCAAAAGGAAGCTTCAAAGGACTCTGACTGGATAGGAAATGTCTAAGATACATGGGAGACCATAAGATATGACATTGATTGCCCCCAAATTTGAACATTGATAGGATACAGACGCTTGAGCTGATTGGTGTACAGACCGACTTATTGAAACCAGGGTATGCAGAAACAAACTAGGAGATATGTACAAACTAAAGCAAGACTGAAAGCTAGGAAAGACCAAGATTGTGCTGATAGATGGAGCATTTTGGAACAAGTGGTGCCTGTTTGCCAGGTTTTCACCATCTTGGTAGAGATTCTATTTTTGCTACCAAGGCGCCTGTTTCCAGGTTTTCACCAAGGCACTTTTTCTTCTTTTTCATTTTATTTTTTTGTATTTTTTCATTTTTTCAATTTTTTTGTACTTTTGATATTTTTTGATTTTTTTGTGAATCATCAAGGTGCCTATTGCTAGGTTTTCACCAAGATGTTCATTTTTTTAGGACTTTTTCTAATTTTTAAGATTTTTTTCAGGACATTTACCAAGCACTGAATGCCTTAAGCGTAGAATTTCTTCAGATGGAGAATGTTGATTGGTTCTCAGAGCTGTTCTCCTTCAGTTGTTGAGAGTTGATAGGCACCAGAGCCAAAAGTAGCAGTGATTACAAAGGGACCCAGCCAGTTGGGTTTGAACTTCCCCTTGCGTTCTCGATGTGATTGATTTTTAGGATTTTCTCTCAACACTAGATCACCAATCTGAAATTCTCTGTGTCTAACTTTCTTGTTGTAGCCTCTAGACATTCTCTTTTGATATACTCTGAGATGATCATACGCTGCTTGTCTGCGTTCATCTAGTAGTTCAAGTTCTTGTAACCTCGACACTCTGTAGTCTTCATCAGTGACAAGTCCATGCATTCTAATCCTGAGTGATGGGATTTCAACCTCAATAGGCAGTACCGCTTCAGACCCATAAACTAAAGCGAAAGGTGTAGCCCCTGTAGGTGTTCTGATACTAGTTCTATAGGCCCAGAGAGCTGGATTGATCATCAGATGCCAGTCTCTTCCTGTTTTATTCACTATTCTGTGCAAGATCTTCAGGAGATTTTTGTTTGAAGCCTCACCTTGTCCGTTCCCTTGAGGATAGTAGATAGATGACCAATGTTGAGTAATTTTGAACCTGGCACATAAGTCATCTAGATCCTTGTTTTTGAATTGTCCCCCATTATCTATGATTATAGAGTGAGGGATCCCATATCTGCAAATGATGTAGTTCAGGATGAACATAGAGATCTATTTCCCCGTTGCTTGTGTTAGAGGAACTGCTTCTACCCATTTTGTAAAATAATCTGTAGCTGTGATTATATGGGTATGTCCATTAGAAGAGTGCGGATGGATAGCACCTATGAGATCAAATGCCCATTGTTGAAAAGGCCATTGTGTAGTAAAGGGAATCAGATCTCTCCCTGGAGCATGAATCAAGTTTCCATGTACTTGGCACTATTGATAGTTTTTAGCAAATTTAATAGCTTCTTTTTCCATTTCAGGCCAATAATACCCAGCCCTAATAATTTTTTGAGCTAACGTTAAACTGTTCAAGTGTGACCCACATATACCCTCGTGGACTTCCTCTAATGCACATTGAGACTCTTCTCATTCTAAACATCTAAGCAGTGTACCATCTAGACCTCGTTTGTACAGATCATTACCAATGATGACATATCGAGATGCGGATCGAATAAGGTTTCGTTTCTCAAAACGGTTAAAGGACTCAGGGATGATTTGGTCGTGGAGATAGGAGAATAGATTTTTGTAGCGAGATGAGTCATAACCTACAACAGTGAAGATCATGCGGGTTTCAGGGGAGTCATATGCAGGATAGGATAAGGCTTCCACTAGGAACTCGTAGCGTAGTTCATGTTTGGGCTGCTGTAAAAGAGTAGATAATGTCGCCATTACATCAGCAGCCTTATTCTCCGTTCTGGGTATTTGCTCAAATGTGATAGAGATGAAGTATTTCTTTAAATCATCTACCATTCTCTTGTAAGGAATGAGCTTTTCATCTTTGGTTTGGTATACATCATTGACTTGGTGGATAACTAGTTGTGAGTCCCCATGGATGTGCATCTCTGTAACTCTCCACTGTATTGCCATTTTCATACCATTGAGAAGTGCCTCATATTCAGCAATATTGTTTTTGCAAGGAAACTTTAATCTGAATGCTTTGGGTATCGAGTATCCTTGAGGAGTGATGAACAATATGCCTGCTCCAGATCCATTCTGTGTGTAGGAGCCATCAAAGAATAATCGCCATGCTCTAGAAGAGAGGTGCATGATAGAAGAATCAGGAAATTCCATTTGCATGGGTGTATCATCAAACAGTGGTGCTTCAGCTAATTATTCAGCAATGACCTGTCCTTTGATAGCTTTTCTTTCAACATATGCAATGTCAAATTTGCTCAAGAGCATGAACCATTTAGCTAGTCTACCTGTGAGGGCAGCCTTGCTTAGGAGATATTTCAGTGGATCAATTTTAGCTACCAAATGAGTGGTATGAGCTAACATGTAGTGTCTCAATTTTTGTGATGCAAAGATCACAGCGAGACATGCCTTCTCTATCATTGAGTAGTTCTTCTCATAGGCCACTAAAGTTTGGCTGATATAGTAGATGGCTCTTTCTTTCTTGTTCTCATCATGCTGTGCTAGCAATGCCCCCAGTGATGTATCTATTGCAGAGACATATAATATTAATGGCTTCCCATGAATAGGAGGCATCAATATAGGTGGATTTGATAGATACTTCTTGATATGTTTAAAGTTGTTCTCGCATTCTTCATTCCATGCAAAGGTCACACCTTTATGTAATGTTTTTGTAAAAGGCTGTGAGATGTCCGCTAGCTGTGACATGAATCTTTTGATAGATTGAACTCTGCCTTGCAACGTCCTCATTTGACTGATATTTGTGGGAGGTTGCATCTCTATTATAGCCTTGACCTTAGCTGGATCAACTTCAATGCCTTTCTTGGAGACGATGTATCCTAGGAGCTTTCTAGAAGTGACTCCAAAAGCACACTTTTTAGGATTTAGTCGAAGACTAAATTTTTCCATTCTGTCGAGGATCATGCTCAAGTCTGTTAGATGTTCAGTTCTAATCATGGATTTTTCCAAGGTATCATCTACGTAATCCTCCATTGTTCTATGCATCATATCATGAAAAATAGATGTCATTGCTCTTTGATATGTAGCTCTAGCATTTTTAAGTCCGAATGGCATAACATTCCAATAGAAAGTTCCCCACACACATGTGAAAGATATTTTCTCTTGATCTTCTGAAGCAATTTTGATTTAGTTGTACCCAGAAAAGCCATCCATTAAGGAATACATTTCATAGCCTGCAGTCATGTCCACTATCATATCAATGTTAGGCAGTGGAAAATCATCCTTAGGGCATGCTCTGTTCA
The DNA here is from genome assembly GCA_027943335.1 of Chamaecyparis obtusa. NCBI lineage: Eukaryota > Viridiplantae > Streptophyta > Pinopsida > Cupressales > Cupressaceae > Chamaecyparis > Chamaecyparis obtusa. Next base: position 26,861 of record BSBK01014985.1, on the reverse strand, counting down.
CATCCCTAAAGTTCGTGCACACTCTGATGGAACCATCTGGTTTGGAAATAGGTACAATGTTGGAAATCCACTCAGCGTAGTCTATGACATGGATGAATCCAGCTTTTAGGAGTTTTTCTAGTTCTGCTTTGACTAAGAGTGCAACATGAGGATGCATCTTTCTCAATTTTTGTTTGATTGGTTTTACTCCGGGAGCAATGGATAGATGGTGCATAATGAGATTGGGATCCAATCCTGGCATATCTGAATATTTCCATGCAAAGTTGATCTTTTTCTCTGATCAGAAGGTAGTGAAGTTCTGTTTCTCTTTGTCTGATAAAGATTGTGCCACATGTACCAATTGTGGTTCCTCTGTTGTACCCAAATTGATGGATTGAGTTGGCTCAATCAGAACTGGAGATCTATCCTATAAATGACTCAGAAGGACATCAAATATCTCATCCTTAGGTGCCTCAGAGAGGTTTTCACCTATAGATACATCTTTTCTTTCTACTTTTGTCGATTTTGAGATTGCCACAAAGTGGTTTTCACCCTCAGAACTCTTTTTCTTTTTCTTTTTACTCTTGTTTTTTTGACTAAGATATTTGATGTCCAACTCGGTCATGCTGACGCTCGATTCACTGATGGAAGTACTCATAGGCTCAACTGCATTGAGGTAGCAGGCAAGGGCATAGTCATTTGGGAAGGTATACATACCATGGTTTGGGTTTGTGGAAGTTTGGTCAATAAGATTAGGGCATTGGATAGTCAAAGCGGGAAAGGCTTGGGATATGGTGTTCATGAATGTGGATATGTCATCATTGTTCCTAACCCGACGCTCAAGTTCAAAGGTGATATTATAGCTCAAAATGTTCAATTGATGAATAGGCTCAACGTCATCATGGGAGTCCTCTTCAGCCATAGGTGGATCAGACATGTTAAGTTCATTATTTCACTCTAGACTTACGTTGGGTTGAGAGACATATTGGTGAATAACATCAATAGATTTCTCTATTATAAGCTCATCTTCTTCTGGAATGGCACCCCATTCATAATCATTTGACTCATCTTCTGATTCAGAATCTCTAGGAAATCTTAGAAAATGTGTGAAATCAAGATGAATACCCCAAGAAGGATTACCCTCAGTCTCTGACTTGAATTCATATTCATGGGAATCAGTGTCAGAATAACTACCCCCTACTTCTTGATCAGTTTGATTGCCTTCGAGATTGGCTGGTTCTTGTGGTGCAACCATCTCTTGCACTACAGTAGGTTCTTGTGTTTCTACTACATTAATTCTTCTGATAGGATCATCTGTATCATCAAGAAGATCTTTGATCTCTTTAGGCAATTTTTCATAGGGGATAAGCTCAGAGCTATCTGAATCATCATCAGAGGGTTTTGTTTCTTCTTTCTTAAGAAGGGGTTCTTCGGGTGCAATTTGTTCTATGACATGATAACAACCACCTTTGAGATGATAGGGTTTCTTCTTAAACCCTATGCCACCAGTATCTTTTTTGGCTCGACCAATATGTGAAATGGGGGTCACAAGACCCTTTCCCCTAATTCCTAGAGGTCCTTGACCAGAATATCCCATCTTGGCTATCAATTTGTTTCCTGGACCATATGAACTAGCAGGGATCGTAGGTGCTATAGATTCACTAGGTTGAACAATTTTAGATTCAAAATCCTCTTTATATAGCCATGCCAGCATAGCTTCATCCTATTCAAATTCTTGTTTGGATACTTGCTCCACCACAAAATGTCTTTTGTATGCTTCCATAGGTTCCTTAGGTTCTGATTTAGACTGCTTCAAGGATTGGCCATACGACTTAGGTGAGATTGGGAGAGATGTCAGAGACAAGACTGGCTCTATAGTGTATTCTCCCATCCCATTTTCTTTGATATTGATATCTTTAGAAATGTTGTCCATATTAGATGTGGAAGCGACATTTTGTTGCTTGATGAAAGATTCTCTGTTGTTGGGAACAAGCTTATCGGCACTTTCCTTCAATGTATTGCAAGTTGTATTCAGATCTGCTGGGATAGTAACTTCCACTCCTTCATAGGGAAATTTCAAGCATTGATGATACGTAGAAGGAATGGCTTGCATTTCATGGATCCAGGGTCTCCCTAGAAGGATATTATAATCCAATGGTAGATCGAGCACCTGACATGTGGTATCTTTGATGACTGGACCCACTCGAATGGGTAAGACAATGGTGCCCTTAGAAGATCTTTCCTGTTCATCATAGGCCTTTATAGTGATCTTCTTTCGAGGATCAATAGCCACCTCTGAGAATCCCAACTATGTGATTAAGTTGTAAGAACAAATGTTGAGGCCTGCACCCCCATCTATCAACACACGTTTGACGCGACGGTTCTGGATCAAGACTTCTATGTGTAAGGGCTGATTGTGTGGGTGACTCAAAGAGTTGTCATCTTCCTCTGAAAAGGAGATATATTGTGGAGATGTTAGATGACCAACCATAGTCTGGAACTTGTCTAGATCTAGATCATCAGGAACATTAGAGCCGAGCAAAGCTTTGTCTAGGATATCTCTGTGAGCTGGAGATATTCGAAGTAACTCAAGCATGGAGATTTTGGCATTGGTGTGCTGGAGTTGTTGGATGATGCTGTAAGATGTAGGTCTGGTATTCTTTGGATTGGAAGATTTTGAGGCAACCTTCTGTTTAGAAGCAGATGTGAGATTGAAAGGTATCTTAGGGACATTAGATGAACTTGGTGTTTATCCTTTCAGATGAGTCTGAGCTTGTGATCTGGTAACTGCATTAGCTGAGGAATGATTTCTATCTCTTCGTACAATTGTGATGACATTGCAGCTTTCAGAGAGACATGGTTCAACCATATTGATGACAACATCATTTCCAAGGTAGGCATAGTTGACTTTTGCCCCCATGTTAGGCTGGGAAGTGGAAAATCCTTTGCCATGTTGTGGAAATGGTTCTATAAATGCTGTGTGATCATTATTACCGGTAGGATTATTGATCACGATATCCCCTTGATCTATCAAGTCTTGAATGGTATGCCTCAAGTGAAAGCATCCATTAGTTTTGTGACCTTTAGTCTGATGGAAAGCACATAATTCATTATCTTTCCACCAATATGGTTTTGGATCCGGATCAGGTTTTCGGATTGGTGGTAAAGAGATCATGTTATCAGCTATCAGGGTCCTCAGAGAAGATTCCAAAGATTCTCCCAGGGGAGTAAACTTTTTTTTATTATCCCATCATTTGAATGACTTCTTTGGAGATGGTTCAGCAGATTTTTTCTCTGAAGCTTCAATGGCTTTGGTGGCAAGGGTGAGATTGTAGGTCGGTGCCTTTGATGGGGTGTGGATAGTGTCAACAACACCGTCAGAGATGATACCTTTGTTTCTATTCCAGCTCTTGTTTTTATCTTTTGAGCTAGATCCAGATTCAAACTTGTCCTTTTGAAGTGTGATTTCTCCTTTCTTGACAAGTACTTTCTCAATCTTGATTGCATTATCCACCATTTTATCAAAAGATACATGATCTTGCATTTGTAATGGATAGTTGAGCTCTGGAACAATGTTATTGATAAAGATTTCAAGTTTCTCCATTTCGGGAATTGGTCTAGCATATAGAGAAAACTTCTTTCGCCACCTCTTGAGGAAAGTTAGGAATGATTCCCCTGGATATTGCTTGAGGTTATAGATATCAATCATGGTAATCAGATGTTGAATATTGTAGGAATATTGTTGATAAAACAATTTAATCAATTCCTCAAAAGTTTTGATCGTAGAAGGTAATCTTGAAAACCACTGAATGGATGCTCCTCCCAAGGATCTAGGAAAAAGACACATTAGATAAGTTGGTTCATGCATGAATTCCATGGATTGCGTATAGAACTCTCTGACATGATCTTGAGGATCAGAGTGTCCGTCATATTTGTCATACTTTGGTATCTCCACTCTTTTTGGGAATGGTGGCATATACAAGTTTTTGTCGAACGGGAAAGGACATAGGGCCTCCATGGAGAACTCCTTGGGTTCCTTCTCCTTCTTAAGATTGTTAAATTCAACTTGTATAGCATGCATCTGTTTTGTCATAGCTATGAGTGGAGTTTCTTCCTCATGTGTGATTATATCATCAACGTTAAAGTTGGGAGGAAGCTTAGCCCCTTCCTGGGCTAATTGTAAAAAGTATGCCTCTCTATCCACTTTCAAAAAATGGCTCATCATTCTGACATCGATGGATTTCAGAGGGGGTAGGTTCTTGGTCAACATTATGTTGAGAATGGTGTCCCTGGGATCCTCCTCCTAGAGAATCATGGTTTGTCCCTGCTTGAGACATGGTAGGAGTCTTTGGGCTCCCTGGAATAGATTGAGGAGGAGTTTGTTGATTACTTCTGTGAGTTGATAAAGGAGGTATGTAACCAGTTTTCAATCGAAAGTTACCGAGACTGTCATCTTCATAGATACCTGACTTGATGAGTTGTTCCAGAGTTGGACCCGGGGTATTGGTCAAAAGTAAGTTCTGAGACGTTTCTTCTGATTTCTTGTGTGAAGAAGCTCTGGTCTCCACCATTAACTTTGAATGAAACAGAAGAAAAGGATGAAGACAACTGAAGAACAATTTGATTTGAAAAAAAATCAGATGATGCAACCTTGTCAAGATTATGATAGTTTTGAAGATCTAATGAGATGTGGGTGAAGGAAACTGTGCCCTGGATGTATGGGATAGATCGTCTAAAAGATAGCGGACATGAGTTCTCAACACTTAGTCTATTTTTGAAGATTGATTGAAGATTGATAGTTATGACAAGGTTTTGACACGAGATAAAAAGGACTCAAATTGATCAAACAAAAGACTAGATCGGATTCAAAAGATCAAACTTGGAAAATGGTAGAATGCTCAATAGCTACTGCTCTATTCCTGACACAATGATATTTTTGACAGATTTTGGAACTAGGCTGAAAATATTGGATATCTTGCAATTTGACAATTTCTGACAACCTTCTCAAATTTTTCCAAACGACACTCTGCAGACTCGTACGACAGTTGGGTATAAATGAAACGACAGTTGTGAAACTCGTACGACAGTTGGGTAGAGATGAAACAATAGTTGAAAAAACTCGTACGATAGTTGCTAACAATTTTTGGCTTCTTGAATTTTGCTGGTTTGAAAACTCATATGACACTGGGTTCTCAATCATACAACATATGGGCAATACTAAAATGACACTTGACAAAACTCGTACGACTTTTGACTTTCTAAAATGACTTTTGACTCCAGAAAGAACTTTACGTCAATTTTTGCAAAATTTAAGGTTTTCAGTTCTAGATTGTTTGCAAATTGTACTGTCCAAATTTTGAAGGTTATACCAGATTTGATCATTTTTAATAGCCAAGTAGATAAACAAGCACGCAGAACAGCAAGCAAGTGATTCCAAGCACGTCTGAAAACAATGAACAAGGGCAAAAGCAACCTTGCGCATGAAAAATCAAGTGACCAAATTATGCTAATCCCTGAGAGTACTAATTGTGTATGTTCTGAAAAGTTTTGCAATAACGCACATATACCTGAAAGTGAAAAATTGGCCTCTCTAGGGTTTTTAGTAATGGTTTGACTCTGCAACTTTTATGATTCAAAGGGGTGAACTCCAATCCCGGCGCACCAGGGTTTTGACACAGTCCGAGAACTTAATCTTCAAGAGTTGCTAGGGAGATCTGACAACCCAACAATGAACCATACCTGTGGAGATTTCTTCCACAAGGACATTTATATAGCGGCTGTCACTACCACGGCAAAAATGGCTATGACCGCTTGAGGTTCCGTCAACGTAGTTTTCCCTATGAAGGGATTGTCCGCTACGGTTAACCCTCTCTAAAGATGACTCACAGATTTATACCACAAGGGGACTTGGCTCTAGATTCAAGGTTTTGACACCTCTTCACTTTTAACCCAAACAAAACAAGCAGATTAATCTGACACGCTAAGACAAAGTTTTGTTCCACCAAGGTCTGTGATATCAACTCCACGTGATCTATCAACCTCTCTGGGGAGAGAATGTATCGATCAATAAGAGAAGACACACTAACCAATTTTGATTCACCAAAGCTCATGATATCAACCCTACGTGATCTATCAACCTCTCCGGAGAGAGAATGTGTCGATCAATAAGAGAAGATGCACTAACCAAGTTGAATGTGAAACGCACTAAGTATCCTCCCTACCTAGAAGGATTCTGTCGTCAAGAAGGATTTCAGTGGGAATCCAATCTTTCAAGAATCATGAATAGTGTTCATAGGGCCTAATTACTATGTGAGCACAGATATATTCCTGAAAGTAAATCTACCAAAAATACCCAAAAAGTAGAAAGAGGAACACTTAACGCTTAAAGCAAATATGAGATGAGTCCACAAGGTGGGACACTTAACACCTCACACAAGCTAAAAATGAGTCCCCAACTTAGAAAACAAGTGAGTTCCTAAAAGCACAAAAGGGTTGCCAAGTGGAACATTTAACGCTTCTATCCTGTTGACCCCTCCCCTTTATGGCGCTGAGATTACAACCACGGGGCAGAAATGAGGGGCCAAAGGATTAGAGAGTCCAATAACCCAAGATAGCAATCAAGATCAATCACAAGTATTCTAAGACTACTTAATGAATCCTTAAGGGATCACAACCTAGTATCAAATTATGCAAGTGTGTAGAATAAAAGCATGAGAAGACGCACACAAGCTAGACACATAAGAGATTTATTTTAAGCCCAAATCAAACTGTTATTAGATGAAGGAGAATACCTGGTGATCCTCGCAATGCGCTTAGTAGATTTTACCTGATTTTTAGCAATTCTTGCACTTTTCCCAATCAAAACCAGTAGAGAGCAATCAAAAATAGAGAATTTCAATTGTCAAAATTAGCAGTTAGCCGAAATATAAAAATCAAATCTGATACTCTGCTCTGAAAAATGAAATGACAGTAAAAAACTGGTACGGAAACTCATACGACAGTGGGTATGCTCTCAGATGACAGTCCAGAAACTCGTACGACACTGGGTATGCTACCATACGATAGATTAGCTCTCAAATGATAGTGGGTATGTAATGAAACAAGTCGCGATCCGATAGACTGTCGTATGACAGTGGGTCCAGTATCATACGACAGTGGGTATGCTCCCATACGACATTTGTCAGAAACTCATACGACAGATGTACGAACAAATATTAAAAATCATAGTTTTGCACAGATCCCGAGGATAAAAAGATAGAAATTGATAGAATTGAATTGGAAACCCATTTCAGGGCCCCACGGTGGGCGCCAGAAATGTGTGTGTGAAAATTGTACCTGATTTGTAGACACAACAATCAGTAAAACATTAGAGGTTAGTGATAATCAAAATCGTGCAAAATTGAAAGCTATCTAACCAAGTGATTTACTACCTTCTAGTAGGTGTGAGATTGATGTTCTCAGATTGTAATCGAGATCAGTGACCTAGACGACACCTAAATGAAGGATTTGAATGCAAAAGATGGATATGAAATTGAATACAATTAAGCTATTTTTTTTGGATTTTATGATGCAATAAGAATGATAAATTGATATGATATGAATGCTATTGAAAACTGATATGCTATGCTAATCTAACAATGATATGAAATATGAATGCAAAAATAAGATTGATCTCACAAAGATGTCGATTCACAAGAGCTTTGATTCTTCAATTTTGATTCTCCAGCGTGATTGTGCAAAAATATGAGATGATTTTGTGAAGAGCTAAAGCCTTAATTTATAGAAATCTAGGGCTTTGGAGATGCATGGATAAAAGCCATAAATCACTCAAATTAACTCATCTTGAGTTTTGAGTTATCTGATCATGAAAGATAGTTAATTCTCAAAATCATGCAAAAACATGCAAAAATAGCTTTTTAACTCAAATTAGAGTTTAGATCAGCTTTTTGAACTCCAAAAGGATGTTGAGTTCCAAAAAGTCAATAACTTGCATTGATTTTCTAATTTGGAGTTTAACTGTTTCTTTTGAATATGCATAATAATTAAGAATTAAATAAATAAATAAAGTGATTTATCCTCAACTCAACTGATTTTTGAAATAAAATAATTAATTTATGGGTTAATTAACTATTTTACCAAACTTTTATTAAAAATTATATTATTAAATAATGACAACATGCTTTAATTAATTAAATAAGAATTTAATCAATTAAAGATAGGAATTTTGATTTATTGTCAAAATTAAATAATACAATTAATAATAGATAGAATTAAATTTAATTACACAATTAAGTGGCAAATATTAAATCTAATTAATCAAATATGAAAATATTCAATTAATCAAACTTAGGATAAATGTGATTTATCGCCAAATAATCATTAAATTAAAGATAATTAAGATAATTAGGAATATTACTAGGAATATTCCCCGATGCAGAATTTAAGATAATCAATTATGATTCGATGATGTTAGATGTGCCTTAGATTAGGACTTTGATGTCGATTTTGTTCGAATTGTCGATGTAGGAGATTAATGAACTTATAGCCCATTTTTGGGGTATTACAGTTACCCATTCTTGGGTCCTTTGTGAAGTGAAGTTGTTATGTTTAGGTTGATCTCTCATTGAACATCTGCTTCAAATTGTATTATATAAATGGAATGTGAAAGTTCTTTCATCATAAAAATTTTGTAATGAATTTGATAAGATGACTATAATGAAAATGCCATTCATTTCTTTCATGCCTATTAGAATTTGCTTCTTAAGATAGTGGAGTTATTTTCATGAAATGATATTCAAGATGATAAGAATGAAATATGATAGTTTTCAATGTCTTCCTAAGGTTAGCTTATGCATGGATATAGTAAGCTCTCTATTATAGTTTGGAAAATTTGTCATAGTTATGTAATCAAACTCAAATGAATAAAATTCTATGCTCACCCCTCAAAAATGTGTAGTAGGAAACAAGGAACAAAAGAACATAATTGATTGCTTGTAGAAATCTCTTCAACTAATAATCAATCCATCAAACTCATTAGTATGATTCACTAATAAATTGATGCATCTATTGTTTCAAATTTATAAGAAAGCAAGTAAAAATAAAAATAGAAATGAAGGAGAAACCATGCTTCTTTTCAATGACACTTCCTAGATTTCCTTTTAGAGAAATTTGCTTTCTGGAATTTGTATGGGAATGACAATATTCCCACACTACCACAGAGAATATTCTACTTTATTTCATTATATTCTTAATTAAACTTAACATCATATTAAGCACCTAGCCTAACCTAATATGTTGTCACTAACTCCTATTAATTCAATTTTATAGAGCTTCATCCACTTGTTTAATGTGGACCCCACCTAAACCTCCTTCCCTTATCATACGCAGGGTTGCAGAGGACTGACTTGGCAATTAATTTACATGCACTAAGTCAAGATTTTGTTTTATCCTTGCTTGATTGGTAAAAGAAAAGCATTTATTAAGGAAGATTTAGAGCATGACTCGAGGTAGTGTTGTCTCCCCTTCCCTACGTAGATTCTTCACCATGTAATGCTTGCCTTGTTTGGCAAGTCAAACCCCCCCCCTCTCCTTGCGTGAAACTCCATGTCCTTTGATTAGACATGAGGTCACATCCCTTCTAAAACACGCCTTTTCCCATGCCTAGCGTAAATGCTATGGGTTGCTGCATAAAGATAAAGAAAGAAAGTCTTGTGGTGGGTCCCTTAACTCTTTGTTCTTATACCAACATAGGCTTTAGTAATTATTTGTTTTGTTGGGTTGTATTTAGAGATTTATTTGTTGCCTCCTTATTGGGATTCCAACACCCACCCACTTGGCAAGTGGGCCATGATGGGATGGGGTGTGTAGGTTAGGCTTAGACTTATAGGGGCTGATTAGAAGTAAAGTAGGATTTGGCATGGTTCCCTAGGTAGTAATCATAGTTATTAACTCCAACTTAGGTAATTAACTTTTCATTAATAAAGGTATTCACTATCTAATAATTTATGGGTAGCATGCTTGTTAATTTATTTTATTTATTATTTTATTTGATAAAACTTTTCCTAATTAACTATCTAGTGATAGTATTGTAATGTAAGAATTTGATTAGGAGATTTTACTAATTTAGTATGGTTAGTGTGCTTTGATATAGTTTTAATGTAACCACTAGTCCTTAATGTTTTACTTTTTTCATTGACAATTAGCCAAAATAAGACTAGTTATAATAAACACATTGAAGTGAATTTTTGTGAATTGAGATTAAGATGACTTGTTATTATTTTATTTATTAATTGCTTTTGGTAGGACATTTAATCAATGATTTAATCAAGTAGTAATTAAGGAAATAACTTATTATTAGTATGTTAAGTTCATTTAGAAATCAATTAGTAACCCTTTAGTTCATTTTATTGTTGTATAAATAGGTTATCGGGGTTAATTAATATTCTAAACCACTATTAATCCTTAGGATTAGGATTAAATGAAATGCATGGTCCTAGTGAATAGAAGGAAATTTGTTCCTTAGGAAGTTGAAGTAAAGAGTAGTATAGTCATGAATAGTCTTTAACCTATGGATAACATTATGCTCTAATTAACTCCGTAGGGCTCATTGTCGCATTAGCATTATACCCATGCACTGATGAAGATTATCCCACAAACCCTCATCGCAGGATTGACATCCTTTCACTGATCGAATGCCATTCGAGAACCCTATCCTTGGTAGATATACTTTTTGTGAGTGTAGTCTTGGTAGGATCAATCGTATAGTCAATGTCATAGATTGCACCCGCATAACTGATGTTAGCTTTCACTTAGCTATTAAATGACACTCTGTAACATTCTTCAAAAAAATAAAAATTTGGTTGCGTTTTTGGTTGATTATTTTTGGGCATGACAAAATAGACCATGGTAAATTCAGGGAACCAAAGCATAGACTTATGTGAAAATTGGTTCGAGCCAAGCTTGCTTCTCATGAGAGGCAAAAACCATGTTGTATCATATTTAATTCATGAAAGTAGTGTGCATGAATGTATTTAATTGTCATGTAATTTTAAATGTAATTATTGTTGAGAATGTGAAAGTGGATATGCCACATGGCTTGTGATGTGTCATTTTTGGTTGTCACTTGACACTTGTGTGTGTACTTGTGGCCATGCCATTTCCACTTGTGGATTGGATGCCCATCAACCAAGGATAGTACCCTTGAGAATCCCCATGAGAATCCCTTGGTTAGAGAGCTTGAGGTGGAGTCATTTGCATGAATTTCGAATTTGAGCTTTACATGGGTTTTTGGGGGGCTTAAAAGGTGCCTAGGGGTGTGTTTAGGTCATTTTTAGTAAGTCCACTTTTTATACCTATGGGTAAGGGGCATTTTTAACCACAGGATAACCCATAGTTGACCAAAAGACCCATTCAAAAGTTGGATTTTCAAAATGGCCGAAAATTCACTTTTGAAGCAAGGTCTTGGTTAGAGTTTCATCCCATTAAGATGTAAGTCTTTGGTCCACATTTTTGGCCAACCTTTTTAGGAACCCAATATAAGAAACTTGGGAAGACCATCCAATGAGAGTGAGATCCTATCCCTAGGAGATTGTGTGGAGGCCTTCTTAGAGGGGACTCTTCTTTTGGAAGAGTTTGACACCTACTCTCTAGATTTGGAGACTTTGCTAATTTGGAGAAGGAAGACTTAGGAAAAGAAGAGCCTCTTCATCAATTTTTCTCCATAAGCTTGGATCTAGGTTGGTGGCATTCTTCATTTTACTTGTAATGTTTTCATGTTGAAGAGCTCTCAAGAATATTGTCACTCTTGCATGGAGAAATTAATTTTTTTTGTTATTATTTGCTTATAATTTGTGAATATTTTTATGTTAGGAATGAATGTTGAATGCGTGGCAGTCATTCTGTAGTAGTTGTTGTTGCATTCATGACTATGATTGTCATTGATGTCAACAAAGTGATCTTCTAGAGACTTGTAGAGAAGCAGACAGTGTTTTGATTAGCACACATGGGATATTGCAGTTGGAGATATGCGATGTTGAGGTTATACTCTTTGATATGTTATATGTCTATGGTTAAGAGCATAGATAGTAATTATTTTATTCATAAAAATTATGAGCATTTTGGTGGAATCAATATTCAAGTAGTGTTCCTAAGTAGCAGTTTTTGGAAATTGGATGATATCTCCTAATCAGGATGGAATATGGTTTTGTGCAGTAAAAGGGAAGTTTGAGACACATTTTTAGTAATGTGATTCATAGCACAAACTTTGAGGTCACATGAGTAAAGAGTTATTGTATCTGGAAGCTGATAGTTTTGTGTAATTTTGATGTAGCGTGTGGAAACTTTTATTTTGTAATTGTGTGCCGACTCATTTGTACTTATTTGAGTGTGGTATAAAGAAAGGAATGTTTTTCCTTATTGATGTTGATGTGTGATGTGGTATTCATGAAGTGAAGAAAAGAGCTAAGTATGAGAGCGAAATTGTGAAGGAAGACATGTGAAGTACAGAGATCTAAAAGTGAGATCTGATGTAGCAGTGAGTGCGGTTTGGCGCAGTTAGAGAAGAGGTAACATATTATTCTATTGAATAATGAAAAGATTATTTGGATAGTGAGTTCAGTGATCTTACCCTAAAGGTGTTTGGGTAGTGGGTCCTTCTATCTTCCATAACTCCTAACAAGGTTAGAATCTTTTAATAGGGATTCAAAATCTCCTAACAGGGATTTATATGTACTGAATGTACTTCATAACTCCTAACAAAGTCCATCTTTTAACAAGGAATATTCATATTAGTGCATCTTTTGTGGGCATCATTCCCATCGGGGTTTACTCCTTGATCAAGAGGTTCCCTAGTCAACATATCTTGTGTTATTGTGTCATTGTGTATGAGTATCTTTCTATGGTTGGTAATTATATTGCTTACATGGTTAAATGTTGTTGAAGTTGATAAAAGTTATAATTATTTGATAACTAATTCACCCCCCCCCCCTCTTAGTTATCTTGGTGGACTTTACTTTCTAACAATTTGTATCAGAGTAGCAGGTCCTTGAAAGGAAAGCTTAAAAGCTTAAGGAGATCCATGGTGAATTTTAGGAAAGAAAGCTCTAAGTTTGATGGATTAAATTTTGATAGCTGAAAAGAAAAGATGAAGACACATCTACTAAGTTTAGGACCATGTTATTGGTTGATTAAAAAGAATGATAGGACTATCATTGAAGAAGATAATCTTGAATCAAGTTCAAAAGATGAGGTAGATCTATTGATGTGTAACATACTTGCAAGAGAAGCACTTTTGACAGCACTTCCAGAGAATGAATACAGTCAGGTAAAATGTTTTAAAAAATCTCATGAAATTTGAAAATCTTTACAATCTACTTTTGAAGGTGATGAACATGCAAAGAGAGCTAGATTACATAATTGGATATGTGCATTTGAGGATATTACAATGATGGAAGATGAATCTGTTAGAAGCTGTATTGGTAGAATGTTAGAAATTGTTGTAGGGATAAAATCTTGTGGAGGATCAAAGACAGAGAATGAAGTGATATGGAAAATTCTGAGGACATTGACTTATGTATTTAAATAGACAACATAGATGATTGAACAAGTTATACCTTGTACTACGAATTTTACAAGAGAGACTCTTCTTGGAAGATTGGAAGCAGCAGAAATGAACCTGAGGGTATCAGGAGACTTACCTAGAATGGAGATAGCATTTAGTGCTCTTAGTGTTCATCCTACTTTGTCAAGAAGTACCAGTGTGAGTGGAGATTATGCCAATAGTAGATCTAGAAATGAAGAAGACAAGAAGATTGAAGAAGGTATTTCCTTGCTTGTGAAAAGAGAACCAGACAGTAAGAAAATTTTTAAATGTTGGACTTGTCAAGAATATGGTAATTTTGCATCTAAATGTCCTAAGAGAGTTAAGAAGTACAGAAATAATTTCAAGCCTAGAAGATCTAAGGAATGTTATTATGCTAATGATGAAGATCTTGAAGCTAGCATTGAAATAACCTTGAGTGAAAGTGATACTGAGAATAATGATGAAATTGGATTTATAGCAATTAAAGAAGAGAATCCTGAATCTAATGTTAAGGAAGAAAAAACCCTACTTTCCCAAGTTGAAAAGAAAGTTGATTCGATTATAGATAGTTCTTGTTCACATCATATGATTTGAGATATGAAAAAGTTCATAAAGTTTAACAATTATGATGGAGGAGTTGTTAGAGTTGGTAAAATTGCACCTTGTTTGATTAAAGGTATAGGATCTATTACTCTTGATGGAAAGACTAATACTGATGATATTTACTTTGTTGATGGATTGAAACATAATCTTTTGAGTGTTGGACAGTTAGCTGATAAGGGATATCAAGTTTGGTTTACTGAGAAAACTTGTGTGATAAAGGATAAAGATGGAAATATGATTGGAACTAGATCTAGAACCAGAGGTAATATATTTAAGTTGAATCCTACTGAGATGACATGTTTGATTACTAAGATTGATGATAGTTGGTTATGGCATAGAAGGTTTTGTCATATAAACTTTGATAACATTGTGAAAGTAAGTACTACACTTGTAGTAAGGGATTTGCCTAAAATTATGAAGCCTACTAACATGATTTGCAAAGAATGTGTGATATCTAAGTAGAAGAGAAGTTAATTTCCTAGTAAGAAGTTCACATCAGTAGAGAAGTTGGAGATTGTTCATACAGACTTGAGCAATCCTACCAGGACTAGAGGATTCTATGGAGAAAGGTATTTTATGATTCTTGTTGATGATTTTACAAGAATGATGTGGATTGCATTTCTAAAAGAAAAATTTGAAGCATTTGATAAGTTTAAGATCATTATGAATAAAGTTGAGAATGGATCTAGAATAAAGATTAAATGTTTGAGATCTGATAGAGGTGGTGAATTGACTTCTAGAGAGTTTAACACTTTTTGTGAAGTGAATGGTATTAAGAGACAGTTTTCAGCCCCTAGAACACCTGAAAAAAATGGTATTGCAGAAAGAAGAAACAGGTCAGTGACTGAAGAAGCAAGAGCTATGTTATTTGAGAATGATTTGGCGAAGACATTCTTGAGAGAAGCAGTGAATACAAGAGTATATACAATGAATAGACTACAAATCAGAGTAGACACATACAAGACACCTTATGAATTATGGTTTGGACATGCACCCTCAGTTAAGTATTTTAGAATTTTTGGAAGCAAATGTTATATAAAGAGAGATGATGATATTGGAAAGTTTGATCCCAAAAGTGATGAAGGAATTTTTCTTGGATATTCTTTGAAAAGAAAAGCATATAGATGTTACAATAAGAGAACTAAAACTATTGTTGAGAGTGCAAATGTTAAAGTTGATGAGAAGTTCAAAATTTAGGAAAGAACGCTTGATTATGAATATGATGAAGAAGCCTATCCTCAGACTAACACTAAATCTACTGAATTATTCTATGAGACTGACAGTGAATTATTGAATGAGAATCTTGTAGAAGAAACCAGAGAGGAATCTAGAGAAGAATCTATAGTTGAAACAAGATCTATGATTATGACACCAAATAGGTATCTATCAAGACATCATCCTGTTGAAAAATTTATTAGAAGTTTGGATAGAGTAGTTCTAACTCATAATAAGGTACATTTATGTTTAATTTCTCAAATTAAACCTAAATCTACTAGTGAAGCTTGTGAAGATGAACATTGAATTAATGCTATGAAAGAAGAACTAGATCAAATTGAAAAGAATGAGACATGGGAATTGGTCCCTAGACCTAAAGACAAGAATGTGATTGGAACTAAATGGGTATTTAGAAACAAGATGAATGAACAAGGAGAAGTGGTAAGAAAAAAAGCAAGATTGGTATGTAAGGGATACTCATAGCAAGAAGGAACTGACTATGAAGAAACTTTTGCACTAGTAGCAAGACTTGAAGCGGTAAGAATTTTTTTGGCCTATGCATCTTTCAAAAAATTTAAAGTGTATTAGATGGATGTGAAGTCCACATTTTTGAATGGTGAATTAGAAGAAGAAGTCTACATTGAGCAGCCTGAAGGTTTTCCTTTGACCCAAGAAGGAGATATGGTATGTAAACTGAAGAAAGCATTATATGGACTAAAGCAAGCACCTAGAACTTGGTATGCTAGACTGGATAAGTATTTGTTGAAATTGCGATTTACTAAAGGAACAACTAATAGCAATTTGTACACAAAAGAAATTGAAAATGGTTTGTTGGTTATAGTTATTTTTGTTGATGACATTATCTTTGGAGGAGAAGATGAAGCTAGTGACAAATTTAATGATGAAATGAAGACTAAATTTGAAATGAGTATGATTGGTGAGATGAAATACTTTTTAGGATTACAGATAACGCAAAATAATGATGGTATCTTTGTATGTCAAAAAAAGTACTTGAATTATTTACTGAAAAGATTTGGAATGGAGAATTGTAAACCAGTTGGAACACCTATGGTTACAGCACACAAACTATCTAGAAAAGATGAAACACCAGCAATTGAGCAGAAGAAATACAGATCCATGATTGGAGGATTGTAGTACTTAACACACACTAGACTAGATATACAACATTCAGTTGGAATGGTAGCAAGATTTCAAGCTGAACCTAGAGAGTCACATTATGCAGCAGTAAAGAGGATACTGAGATATTTAAAAGGCACAATGGATTGTGGATTGTGGTACAAAAAATCTGATGATTTTACCCTATGTAAATATACAGATGCTGATTGGGGAGGTAGTGTTGATGACAAGAAAAGAACCAGTGGTGGAGCCATTTTTCTTGGAGGAAGATTAGTTTCTTGGTTAAGCAAGAAGCAAAATTGTATTTCACAGAGCACAATAGAAGTAGAGTATGTAGCAGCAGCAAACAATTGTAACCAAATAATTTGGATGAAGCAAATGCTGAAGGATATTGTAATTAAATTTGTTGAGCCTGTTGTCATACATTGTGACAACACCAGCACAGTTAGTATGTCTAAGAATCTTGTATTACATTCTAAGACAAAGCATATAAAAATCAAATATCATGTTGTAAGAGAGCAATTTGCTGAAAAAGAAGTCAGACTAGAGTACATAAGCACAAAGGAACCGATAGCAGACATATTTACTAAGCCTTTGCCTCAGGATACATTTGAGTATCTGAGAGGTATGGTTGGGGTTATGCCCCAACCTACTTTTGAGTAATGATGCAGTTGGTTGCATCCGTCTAGTGGTATATGAGCCCTATCTTTCTTCTAGATTGGATGTTGGTACTTCCTCTATGGGGGAGTATGTGTATCTAAACTGAGTCATGAGGACTCTTGTGAATGTATTTTCTGAACAGAGTCTTTTGACATTGAGTTGTTGTTGACATAGTGATGAAATTTCTATCATTGATGTCAATGGGGGAGACTTGTACATGAAAAACCACTTGTAAGATCTGTTGGACAGAACTGAACAGGATAACGAATCAAGATTTGATTGATTTGAAGAAGCAGTCTTGCAGTATTGGATTTTTGGAACATTGGATGTTTTTCATCTATGTTTCCATCAATGCCAAAGGGGGAGATTGTTAAGAATGAATGTTGAATACTTGGCAGTCATTTTGTAGTAGTTATTGTTGCATTCATGACTATGATTGTCATTGATGTCAACACAGTGATCTTCTGGAGAATTGTAGAGAACTAGACAGTGTTTTGATTAGTGCACGTGGGATATTGTAGTTGGAGATATGCGATGTTGAGGTTATACTCTTTGATATGTTATATGTCTATGGTTAAGAGCGTATATAGTAATTATTTTATTCATGAAAGTTATGAGCATTTTGGTGGAAGCAGTATTCAGGCAGTGTTCCCGAGTAGCGATTTTTGGAAATCAAATGATATCTCCTAATCAGGATGGAATATGGTTTTGTGTAGTTAAAGGGAAGTTTGAGACACATTTTTAGTAATTTGGTTCATAGCGCAAACTTTGAGGTCATAGGAGTAAAGAGTTATTATATTTGGGAGCTTACAGTTTTGTGTAATTTTGATGTAGCGTGTGGAAACTTTTATTTTGTAATTGTGTGCTGACTCATTTTTATTTATTTGAGTGTAGTATAAAGAAAGGAATGTTTTTTCTTGTTTATGTTGATGTGTGATGTGGTATGCATGAAGTGAATAAAAGAGCTAAGTATGAGAACGAAATTGTGAAGGAAGACATGCGAAGTACAGAGATCTGAAAGTGAGATCTGATGTAGCAGTGAGTGCGGTTTGGCACAGTTAGAGAAGAGGTAACATATTATTCTATTGAATAATGAAAAGATTATTTGGAAAGTGATTTCATTGATCTTACCCTGAAGCTTTTTGGGTAGTGGGTCCTTCTGTCTTCCATAACTCCTAACAGGGTTAGAATCTTTTAACAAGGATTCAAAATCTCCTAACAGGGATTTATATGTACTGTATGTATTTCATAAGACTCCTAACAGAGTCCATCCTTTCACAAGGAATATTCATATTAGTGCATCTTTTGTGGGCATCATTCCCATCGGGGTTTACTCTTTGATCAAGAGGTTCCCTAGTCAACATATCTTGTGTTATTGTGTCATTATGTATGAGTATCTTTCTATAGTTGGTAATTATATTGCTAACATGGTTAAATGTTGTTGAAGTTGATAAAAGTTATAATTATCTGATAATTGATTCACCCCCCCGTCATAGTTATCTTGGTGGACTTTACTTTCTAACATTTTATTGTGTGATAGTAGATATTTTGTGAAATTTTGAGCTTGTTATAGTGCATGTTTTCTTGTATTGTAAATGTGAATTTTTGGGCTCTTGAAGATTTCTTGTTGTGTTGTATTGATTTTTTTAAGGGATTTTTCTCAAGGCCACACTCACCCTTGGGAGGGAAGAGTAGCCTTGTGGGTGAAAGGAATTTTGGGACAACCATGGGTGTAGAGTCTCTCCTTGGTATGTAGAAAGAAGAAACATGGATGTATGGTGCTCCATGTAGCCATTTCTTTTTGTATTTTTGGGGGTCATAAGGGATTGTATGGCTTGAAGCCTTGGGGGTCATAAGGAGTTTTGTTGGATTGAGATTTTCTAGCAAGGAGTGTGATAATAAAGCCATCTGAAGGCTTGTCTTCTATTTTATGAAATGTGCTTTCTCCCCTTGGGTTTTAGTTCCACCTTCACCCCAATTTTTTATTCATTTGGAGACTCTTTGTTTTAGCCTTGGATGGGAGTTTAAATGTGATTTTTGTGTTATTGTGATTGTGGTTTGTTTGAGTGGGAAACCTTGTCTATGTGATGGTTCCCCAAGCTTGGGGGTGGCTTCAGAGAAGCCTAGGTTGGGAGGTGAGCACTCCATGGCCTATATTTTTTTTATTGCAGGTTTAGAAGCCATTGAAGACTTCTTGTTTGAAGTTGTGTTCTCAAAAAATAGTTTGAGGATGTATTCTAAAGTTGTTATGGATTCCATTTGTTTTATGTATATTGTTATTGTAAAGGAATCTTAAGGATTCCTTGAGTTCAATCTATTTTTGTAATGGAGTTATCACTCCAAATCTTTTGTTGTATCAAGTGATGTTGTGTTTCAAAGTCATGAAGAAATGTATGTTCCTTTCCTTTTGATGGATTCATGAACCTATGAAAATCATGTATTTTTAGTTCTCTTGAGTTTCTTCTTGGAATAGACATTGTACAAATGATATTGTTATTGTAAATTGGGTTCAATATGGAAACAAAGATAGTGGAACTTGATCATTATATTACAAAGCTTCATGTTAGATTTCATATTGGAAAATTAATAGGTGTTGTATTTCTTTCTTATTTTTATTAAAATTCAATAAAACCTTTTAAGTTCCATTTAAATAGCATGTTGTTGCTATAACAAAAAGAAATAAGTTTCCATATCATGTTGGAAGGAAAAGTAGTTTAAAATTTTCATTAGTTTAGTTGTTCTTGTGATAAAAAATTTATGATTAATTCATTGTTGAATACATAGATTGTAGGAGAAATCCTCTTTTCCTTATGTGCACAAGGACTAGATCTAATAAACCTATTTCACACTTAGGAAAAAAAAAAACAAATCAACAAAAAGAAAGAAGAAGAAATCAATAGAAACAAACAAGTGCAAAAACAAGAGAAAAGTGAAAATAGAGACCTATAGGTCTCTAGAAAATGAATGGGAAAAATTCGCATACATTTTCCAATCACACAGTCAATTAAAAATAATATTCTCTCATTCACTTGTAAATAAAAGAATGAAGTTTATTACCTTGCCCAATCAGGCTTGAGTGAGTCAACTTGGGTGGGACCCACCTAGGTCTCCACCCAAGAAGCCCTAGTTGAAAAAGGTTAGTCAACTTGCAAGCAAAAGAAAAATATACAATATACAAAATAAATTATTAAAAGGTGCTTGGCAGAATATTGTTTTTATTAAAAAAAAAAATTTACCCATGCCTTGGCTTTTAAAAAAAATTAGTTTGTTTGTGTGTTTTTCTTAACTTAAAAAATATATTTTATTAAAAAAAAATATATAAATAAATAAGAAATTTTATAAAAAAAAATTATTTAAAAAAAAATTGGTTCTACGTGATTGGGGTGGGGTGGTGCCCACACCCCCCTCACGGCACCCTACACGAGGGCGTGGGTGGCCCTGCCGAAAGTAGGGTACTCGCACGACCCTTGGGTTGTGTGGCCCCTGCTGAGGCAGGGTACCACCGAGTGTGACCCACCTTGGGGAGGACCCACATCAAGTCACTTGGTGACATTTTTTTTATATGTTTTTTAATATATATATTAATTTTTATTTTTAATAACTATATTAATAATTAGTATATTAATAATTAATATATATTATTTATTAATATATTAATAATTAATATATATTGATTATTAATTAATTACTATACATATTAATTATTAATTAATATATATTTATTTATTTTATTTTTTAGTCAGTAATTAATATAATATTAATTAATATATTTTATTAATTAATATATATTAATTAATTAACATTCATTTGTAAATCAAATTTTGTGATTGATTAATATTCTAGTAATTAATGTATATCTTATTTTCTTTGTATTAGTTTAATTAGGTTAATCATTATTTATTGTTAATATTAATCAATGGCTAATTGATCTCTATGGAATCATTGATTCTTTTTATTAATTTGAAATATATTAGAGTGTTATTTATGAGTGACAATAAGTGGGTAGTATAATGAATTTACTAGTATTTAATTTTGCACAATGAATTTAGGTCGTCAATTAAAGCTAACGTACCTAGGATACTTAATTGAGTAGTATACCTTGCATATGAGATTGTTTATGCAATGTGCAAGAGGGCAATTGAGCCTAATAATTTAACTCATTTATTACATGTAGATATTTAATTGATATGAAACTTAACCTTGTTAGTCAACCCGGGTATTAGGTGAGACACCTGATATTCTTAGGGGTGAGCATTGTCGAAGACCCCTTGTCATGCTTCCCCTCAAATGAAAGTTAATCAAATCTCTCTCAGGTTTACTGTTCAATCTTTAGTCAACTGTTATCTCTTAGCATAAACTTATTTCCTTTCAAAAAAAAAAAAAAAAAAGTTGGTGCATTTTTGTGTGTAAATTTATGGGCATGACACTTGGTATCAAATCCTAGGTTTCAACATTGGAACCTAAACCCATTATGTTTCTCCAAGTAGACCAAATTTTATACATAGATTTTTGATAAATTTTTATAGTTTTAGTAAACAGTATGATGGACCTTCATTACATTATCAAGGGAAATCTCGTGACCCTTGGGATCCATCAAATTACTATAATTCTAATTATGTATAGGATGGATCACTTTTTGGGTTAATTTGATTCCATAATTCTGCTTAATTGTTTCTCTATAGGAGATAGACTAGGAACATGAAAATATCTTAATAACTCAAGATAATGGGTCAATGTATATTGAAAACATGTTTTTCCATAATAGTTAACGAGCATACCTAGATAAACAACTTAAGAGGGTTATGGATAGATTATGTTCAGTGTTGATGGAAACATGAATTAAAATTATCTTGACCACATTATTAAGATTAAGACATGGTTATTCACTCGACACATATCAAGGAAAGCATTAGTTGTGGTAGGATTCACGTAATGCTTGAATGGAAAATAAATCAGAGGTTATAACAAATGCTCAACATTGGAACCACCTACCCTTTTCTTGTTCATAATTTAAAACCTTATTATTTATGAAGTAAATGTTGTTATGGTAGTGCTAGCAACTTAAACTACTTGTGAGGAAACATCTAGAAACTTCTTTATTGAGAATCTAGGCTGCATAAATTTTCTGATATGTTCTTTTCCACTTAAATAAAAAATACTTTATCAAGCACATGTTAATAAAAAAAGTGTACCCTAAGAGTAAAAATGTAAAGAGTAACTTGGCCAAAAATAGAGTGACACATGACAGCCCCACCTTGGAAATATGAAAGAAAAGACTAATATAGATGAGTAATGGAAGGTTCAACTACCTAGAAATTCCTTTACTTTTCATGAACAAAACTCAAAGGGAGTTCTTAAGAATTTAGTATCAAATTACCAATCAATCTAATTGCGTAATGACTATAATATGATAGTAATAATGAAGACAATACATTGGTCAATAGAGTTACTTGGTAATTGAATGTGGAGACCCTTATTGGGATTCACTTCCTAGATGATAGATACAAGGGTCAAGGTAGAAAGGTAACCTAAAATTATTTTTTCCTAATATATTGTAAGGCAATTACAAATTTACCATGAGGTAGATGATAGCTATGAATCAATGATCTCCTTGTCAGTGTTTTGTAAAAATTTATATGAATTGTAATGAAACTTTGGACAATCAATGATATAAAATGGAGCCGATGGAGATAATATACATTTAATCTAGAATAAATAACTTGACTTTCCTATGTTGTTGTAATTATTAGTGCATTAGTAAATTGGAACGTTGTTAATGTATTTACTAATAGAATAATATAATGTAGGATTTTGCTTTTGGGTAGTCCCTTGTGTAGTGCAGAGTTAGCTCAAAGGTAAATCACCTGCTATAAAGTAGAATTTTCTTTCGAGGCATTCTACAGGAATGATGATTGAGAATATAAAACTTTTGGATAGACGTGCCAAATTGAGTCCTATAAGATGGAGAGCTTGACCTAAAAAAAATAAGACATGATTGTGAGAGTGATCTATTAAATCCTTATAGATAGTCATTAAACTATTAAAGTATAAAATACTATATGTCTTTACACTGTGTACGAAGCTGGTAGGCAACCCTCCTCATGAGTCAATGTAATATGCTTGGGAATGTTCTGTAAAGTGGATATTAAGTTGTAATATTGAGAATAGTATGGAAACATAATGAAACATATGTATAGTAATATAAATTAACTAACGGAATGCCTTTTGTGATGAGTGAAGTTATATTTGAAGTACCCTTAGTGAGTGACTAGTTTAATTAGATAGGAATGTAGTGATGGACATCAAGTGCCAACTCACGAAATAGAGCCATTTAAGAAGTTTCTTGAGGGTTGTGATGCTAAAAATATTCCTATGAATTAATTATATTAGTTGGGGTTCTCATGGAGTTGTTGTGATGGTAACCATATCTCTGGTCATTCCTATGTTCCTAAAATTTATAGACTTATAGATATTGTAATAGAGTTGTTTCATACCCTTTTTGGCCTAAGTGATTGGGCCATTTAAATGTTGTGTAAGTACGATGATGTATTTCATGTTGTTGAGAGTGAAGCATAAGTGAACCACATTTGTAGTGGGAACTTCTCTCTCTAGGAGAGGAGGATGTTGTGATGTGAATACCATGATTATATGATTTGACATAGTGAAAGAAGTTATAGAGTAAGTAGGACTATTATTAGTAAATATGCAGTTGTCTCCTGAATTTTTGTGCATCTACCTCTCTTCCCAAATAAATGTTTTCTTGGAAAACCATTAATGTTTTATCCTGGCCAGGACATATTTGGTATATTTTAAATATTGTCATAATAAATGTATGTTGTGGTTTCCCCGTCTCCCTCTTAGTGACCTCAAAAGGTCACATAGTTCATGTAATGATTGTGGTAGAATATGGATTGCTAAATTTATTTTCTTTTATTTTTACTTTGTCTCACAACTTTTTTTTGTGATTGCCAACAATGTAAAAGTAATTAATTTATGTGTTGGGCTTCTTAGCCAAACCTTTATTTTAATGTCCTTATTTGCCTCAAGGACTTGTCTTTACTTATTTTGTGAAAATTTTTACCAATGTGGCCACTCTTTGAATCTCACTTTGATGAAATGATCTTTCAATTTTTAAATTACGGATTTTATGATTATTTGATGAGGCTCTTATGGTTGCAATTGTTGGAAATTACTTTCATGGTAGGTTGTATGAGGGAAAATATTTATTGGGGAAATCCATCATATTTTATTATTATAATTGGGGAGAAAACATAAAGAATCTTCCCATCACACTATGTTCACCCTTGTCATTAGCGCTATCTATGACCATGCTAGTAGCCTTGGTAAGAGTATTTTATGGATTGTGATATGTATAGTCCTTGTAAGATTACTTTATGTTCTTTCATAGATATTATGTTATTATCAACAAATATAATATAAATTTGGTATAATATAAGGATTTGTAGAGTGACAAATGATACCTTTAGCATAATATTGGACCTATAGTCCAGATATTGAAATTCATAGGGACCAACATCTAGAGTGATGTTAGCCTACATTTGAGATGTGTTGTAAGGAAGATGTCCCTTGTTTTAGTGCATTTCCTTGTGACCATGGATCCAACATTCATGTGTTGAATAGAATTACCTTACATGATCTTGTTGCTAGAAGAAGTTATGATAACTATGTAAAATAATATTAGATTGTGATGTTTGGATAATCCATTCAATCATACAATGTTTATACTTTTAAATTTTAGAATTTTTTAAAATAAGGTAAAACATATCCTTAACATGTATCAACATTAGAATTCCTCATTCATGAGATCAACGATTCAAAATTTATCCAATGGACTAAGCTAGATGTCAGCCCTGGAACTTTAACCCTAAGTGGCGTAACTTCTAGGAGGAAGTTCATGCCTAGGGGGGAAGGATGTGAGGCCTCACCCTAGACTCGTCATAGCTTTTTCATTATCGTTATGGTAGACCTAGTAATTGGATTAATTTTTTTATTAGTTTAGTAGATTCTACCCTTTTGACAAGGATTTGATTATAGTTGATGAGAATACATTACATTTTTATGGTGCTTTCTATACTCACAATGTTGACTTTATGATACATTATGATTGACATTATGATGATTGATTTAGATGAAATACTAAGATGTGCAATTAGGAAATTTATGTCGATGAGTTGTTAGGAAGATGAAAATCAAGAAATGAATTAGGTTGAGATGTAAATTTTAGTTAGGTTAAATGTTAGGTGATGAATTACTGATGACTATTTTATGATATAAATATGAATTCTAATTTATGGTTATTTTGATTTATGAATGTTGTGATGATGTGATGGATTTTATATGCTTACGTAAGTAACTAGAAAATGGAGATTTGATTCGATTATGATAAGATGAAATTTCTATTATGAATTGAAAGTTAATTAATTACGTGAAGTTTATGAGTGTCATGATGACATTTAATTGCAATTGAATTATATATGCAATGATTATGCTACAAGCTTAATCTAGTGATGAATTGAATATTTCATGATGAGTTGTATGTATGTTATGAATTTACATGTATATATTTCCTTGGACTACTGATGTTGGACTTTAGTGTGCAAGGAATTAGACCATGCTAAATTCAGGGAACCAAAGCATAGAATTATGTGAAAATTGGCTTGAGCCAAGGTTACTTCTAATGAGAGGCAAAAACCTCATTGTATCATATTTCATTCATGAAAGTAGTGTGCATGAATGTATTTAATTATTATGTAATTGTAAATGTAATTATTGTTGAGAATGCCCGAGTGGATATGCCACATGGCTTGTGATGTGTCATTTTTGGTTGTGTCACTTGACACTTGTGTGTGTACTTGTGGCCATGACATGTCCAATTGGGGATTGGATGCCTATCAACCTAGGATAGTACCCTTGAGAATCCCCATGAGAATCCCTTGGTTAGGGAGCTTGAGGTTGAATCATTTGCATGAATTTCGAATTTGAGCTTTACATGGGTTTTTGGGGGGCTTAAAAGGTGCCTAGGGGTGTGTTTAGGCCATTTTTAGTAAGTCCACTTGTTATACCTATGGGTAAGAGGAATTTTTAACCATAGGATAACCCATAGTTGACCAAAAGACCCCTTCAAAAGTTGGATTTTCAAAATGGCCTAAAATCTACTTTTGAAGCAAGGTCTTGGTTAGAGTTTCATCCAATTAAGATGTAAGTCTTTGGTCCACCTTTTTGGCTAACATTTTGAGGAACACATATTTGGAAACCATGTAAGACACTTGGGAAAACCATCCAATGAGAGTGAGATCCTATTCCTAGGAGATTGTGTGGAGGCCTTCTTAGAAGGGACTCTTCTTTTGGAAGATTTTGACACCCACTCTCTACATTTGGAGACTTTGCTAATTTGGAGAACGAAGACTTAGGAAAAGAAGAGGCTCTTCATCAAATTTTCTCCATAAGCTTGGATATAGGTTGGTGGAATTCTTCATTTTAATTGCAATGTTTTCATGTGGAAGAGATCTCAAGAATATTGTCATTCTTCAATGGAGAAACTAGTTTTTGTTGTTATTATTTGCTTATAATTTGTGAATCTTGTTATTGTGTGATAGTAGATGTTTTCTGAAATCTTGAGCTTTTTATAGTTTATGTTTTCTTGAATTGTAAATGTGAAGTTTTGGGC